>JAJPUD010007312.1:0-74315 GCA_023553655.1 Myrmecobius fasciatus
AAAAAAAAGAAAGGTAATATAGTTTATCTCCTCATTTTATAAATGAAGCAGCCTGAATTCAGGGAGATAAATTGGTTTGCCCAACACTACCCAGACAATGAACATGAGATGGAATTTGAATCCAGATCCTATGACTTTACAGCTGTTACTATTTTCATTATACCACACTTTTAAATAACTACTGAAATTCCCTTCTACTTTAAATCCTGTGATCATAGAATCAAAAATCATTTTGAGAAATTGGGATCTAGAATCTAGCCCTAATTTTGCCACTTTTTATCACTGTTTCCCTGAGCTCATGTTTTCAGCTAATTGAATTAGCAGAGTGAAATTAGAGTTGAGGGACATCAACAAATTTAATAAAAATCAAATTAAACATTTATTCAATACCTAGTACATGCAGCAGATTATGTTCTGCTCAGGGAGGATATAATGAAAAACATTAGTTCTGGTCTTGAGAAGCTTATACTCAAAAACAGAACAAAACCAAACCACAAATAATTATAAGACAAATTGTAGTATAAGAAGGACATAGGAGTGATCTTGAGCAGCATAAGAAATGCAAAAAGGAAAATCAGGAAAGGCTTCATGGAAAAAATGGTCCCTGAGTCAAGCCTTGAAGGAAGGAAATTGTTATAATAGAAGACATAGTATGGAAGAAGGGGAGAGCTATAAGCCTTCAGACACATCTCCTGTGAAATGATAGGGAAAAGCCAAGCTGCATGTTTTCCCTGCAATATAATGATATGGGACATATTCTGATTTGTAACTTTTGCCAATTTACAAGGTGTGATCACACTAAAATTTGTAATAATTGGTTCTCTGAAACTCAGTTCAAGCAGTCACTTGTAAGGAGATGATACGACTGAAAAACATAAGTACTTTGGGTGAGAGACATATTGTAGATAGAGTTGGACTAGACTGGTGACTCTTCTCCTTTATATTCAGTGTCCACCTTTGACAATCTAGCGAAGTCCATCGAACCCTTCTCAGAATGTTTTTAAATGCATAAAATAAAATATATAAAATTGCAAAGAAATTCAATTGTATTGAAAAACAGTTATCAAATCATTTCTTTTAAAAAAAATCACCGATCCAAGGTTAAGAACCACTGAGCTAGAGAATCTTTAGGGTCTTCTACCTCTGAAATTTTTTGAAATGTTTATTATTTTGGTTTACAGAAGATCTGGACCATATAATTAATTCTCCATAGATATGAAGAAGTTACAATTATCTGCAATATTTTTTTTATACTACCACTTATGATGTGTATTTAAAATACGTTTAGCACTCATGCCCTGGGAATGACTGAAGAAAATTTCAAAGTTTTCAAAATTTCAAAATTTCAAAAAAATGAAAAAAATGCTCTCCACCTCCAGAGAAAGGAGTGATGACCTCTGAGTGCAGATTAAAGCATATTTTTTTAAGTTTTATTCTTCTTGGAGTTTGCGTGATTTCACATGTATAATCAATATCATATTGTTTAATCTAAATGAATAAAAGGGACCATTACAGAGGGAGATAATTTGAACTCAAAATTTAAAAAAAATAAAAATTAATGCTAAAATATTTTTACATGTAATTGGGAAATATTTAATTTAATTAATAAAAATGTATTTTTAAAAGTTATCCACTTACTCATTTTTAGAGATGAAAGTAACAGAAAAAAAAAAAAGATTGACCAAGGGTTTTTGTTTTGTTTTGTTTTTAAAGAAGAGAACAGGGGCAGCTAGATGGCGCAGTGGATAGAGCACCAGCCCTGAAGTCAGGAGGACCTGATTTCAAATCTGAAATCAGACACTTAACATTTCCTTAGCTGTGTGATCCTGGGCAAGTCATTTAACCTCAATTGCCTCAGCAAAAAAAGCAAAAAAAAAAGTATATGACCAAATAATTGGTATATATTTGGAGGGATCATCCTTTGGGAATAAATGTGATGCCTTCTCTATCAACAAAGACAGAATCAGTTTTGTGTCTGAGGAAAAGTTGATCAAGTCTTGCACTTTGTGTCACTGGGATGTATTTGAGCCAAGTCTTGATTCTTATTCAGTCCCACCATTTTCTAGTTTTGCAGCAAAGCTCATTTCAGAGCTATCAGTTGAAAAAACTTCTTTCATTTGTGATATTGATT
This sequence comes from Myrmecobius fasciatus, assembly GCA_023553655.1. Taxonomy (NCBI): domain Eukaryota; kingdom Metazoa; phylum Chordata; class Mammalia; order Dasyuromorphia; family Myrmecobiidae; genus Myrmecobius; species Myrmecobius fasciatus. The sequence goes on from JAJPUD010007312.1 coordinate 2,132, forward strand.
ATGTAACAGCTTTCTATTTCTTGTTTAATCTAACTTGTTTTTTTGTTGTGTTGAAGTTCTTGTGATCATATAGAACAAAACTTTCTAAACTGGCACCACAACTTATATGAGATCACATAACTAAATGTGGAGATTGTGAAAAATCTGGCAACAGTAAAAGGTATCAAATATTCTATCAATATTAAATTCTTCATGTAAAAATAAACATACATTTCACTAGGATAAATTTATATACTAATTTTGTCATTAATAAATAGTAAAATTATATATAGGCCAAAGAATTGGTTTAAAATATTTTTTATGATTTACATTTATGATTTGTATACCTATTTTATATACCTTTATATCCAGGGTTGCATAAAAATTTCTCAGGCAAAAGGGGGTTATGAGTAGAAAAAATTTAAGAATCCTTCCTATAGAGGACCAGAAAGTTTTTGGTCCATTTTCTCCTCTATTTTTTTTAATTCTTAAGTTTCTTTAATAAAATTTTAAATTGTTGAATTATTATTTGTTTTGCATTGCTTTAACTCCTTGTATTCCCTTAATATTTTGCTTTCTATTATCAGTTCAGGATATCTAAAATTTCTGATAGTTTTTTGGGGGGATGGACTTTTGTTCTATATGTTTACTTTTTGTTGCCTTTAATTGAATGGTATGGGAATCTTTTTTTCCCTAATGTTCTTTTGTACTTCTATTTATATTTCTAGATATTTCAGTCTTCCAATGTCTTTTCATAGATCTTTTATAGTTCTTTCAATTCACTTTCACTATGATTAACACTGTTTGACACTGATAGTTCTGCCTTTTCCCCTATTCTTTGTTCCATGGCAACAGCTGCTACAGGTACTACTATGTATAATTCGTGAGCTGTTTTTACACCTTTTATTGAGTATTGTGGAGAAAATATATTGTGGAGAGGTATATGCATATACCAACTTTAAAAAATTTCTCTCTTTTTGATAAAATTGATCTGTTAGTTGAATTCATGTCATGGAGAGCTTTTTTTTGACATGGTCATCTATGTGTGCACATCTCTTCTAAAAATTGAGACACTGGCATTATTTTTTGATATGCTTCATTAAGCAAAATTTTTGAAGCTCTATTATGTAAAGATTTTAAGTGACATCAGAGATTTAATCTTTCCTCTCTTCAGATCTTTTCAATTTCATCACATTTCCATTCTAAGCTCAGGGATGCAGTTCTTTCCTAACATTACCCTCTAGTCATCAGCAATTTGTTGCTCTCTGGCATGGTGTCAAGGGTATCATTAACAAAAAAGTAAAATAAAAACTTTATATCTAATGAAATGTTTCCAAATTTATTTTGATATAGTACTGATAGATAATCAAAGTATTAATAAGTTTAATCCATTTGAATGTAGTGACTGCCATATGCACTAATGCAGAACATTGGGTATAGGTTCTTATTTGTTTTGATTATTCTGATTGGTTCTCAGTGGTTCTGCTGTAACTTGCCTTCTTGTGGTATCAATATACAATGAAGAACCATTTGCTCCTCTGTGCTCTATGAATCTGCTCAGCCCAATGCTGAATAGAGCCATCTTATAACCCTGCCACCTTATCTTTTTTTTAAAATCTATAGAAGCAGTTTCATCATACTGATCAATTAGTGATTTCTTAAAAAATAAAACAACAACTCAATTTGCCAACATTCCTTGTATATGGCTCTGTTAGCATTTTCCCATTTCCATACTTTGAAATTTGCTCTTCTCACATCCTTATTTCTCTGTAAGGCATGGAATATAGTTTGGACTTTGAGATGTTGTTATTATTTCTTTCTTGTTTTTTTTCCCAGTTCAGATAAAACAGGCCCAATAACATGTTTTTATCCCTACAGCCATCTCTCCCCCTTCCCCCCACAATTCTTGAGTAGTGAAATCAGGAGAACTGATGTCTAATCCTGACTCTGCTGTTTATGCAAACATATATATTTTTCTTTTCTTTTTTCTTTTTTTCTTTTTTCTTTTTTTTTTGCTGAGGCAATTGGGGTAAAGTGACTTGCTGAGGATCACACAGCTAGGGAATGTTAAGTGTCTGAGATCAGATTTGATCTCAGGTCCTCCTGACTTCAGGGCTGGTGCTCTATCTACTGTGCCACCTAGCTGCCCCCAAACATATATATTTTTAGACATTTAACTTAACCTGCTTCTTAATCTGTCAAACGAATATAGAATCCAGACTTTCTCTTAAGTATCAAATGAAATAAGCTACATGAAAGTGTTTTGAAAAAATTAAGTTCTAAAATGGTGGTATTTTAATTGACTAATAAAGTCCAAATTAATGAAATTTATATTCTCTGTGTGTTTGGCTATTATCAAGGTAGAGGCAATGAACAATAATTTTTATTTCATTTCATATCATTGATCCAAATTCATTAAACTTTTTCAGGGGGAGGAGGAGGTGAGGCATCAAAGTTAAGCAAATTGCCAGGGTCACTCATCTAGTAAGTATCAAATATCTGAGGCCAAATTTGAACTCAGATCCTCCTGACTCCAGGACTGGCACTCTGTCCACTGTGTCATCTTACTGCCCTAGCAATATAGAATTGTTGATGTTTAATACTTGGTTAGCAAGACTAGTTAGTTAAAATAACTTATCAGATAATGTGAGCTCTTCCTACCCCCACCTGTATCTTAGCCTGGGTATCCACTCTCTTCCCTTTCCCCTTTTTTTTCTGTGTGGAGCAGAATCTTGTCCTTTTTCCTCCCAAACTGTATGTATTCTTTCTGTCCTTGATCCTAAACTCTCTTTTGTTATGGTCACAGCAGAGATAGTTTCTTATTGTAGCTCTATTTCAGAGCATCAAAGCAAAGCATACTTTGGCAGAAATAAATTAAAACAAATTAACAAGATGTTTACACAAATAAAAAAAAAAAAAAAACAATACAAAACATTACATTCCCTGTCCTTAGGCAGCTTATATTCTAGTAAGAGAGATGACCAGTGGGGAGACAAGGAAAGACCTGCTTAGGATATCATGACAAGAAAGATAGCCATGTATCTCCTCTAGTGTAATTTACATTGATGAAGTTTACATTGATAAAACTATAAAAAAAAATTTGATGTTATATAATTTGAAAATGCCAAGGACTTTTCAATGAGAATTTTCTTGAAGAGCTAGGGGCTATGGCACCTGCAGGAACAATTCAGGATACAACTAAGTGTTCTGGCTTGCTTTTTTATTGGAAGATACCATTTCATTCCAACCTCTTTTTAGACACCTGAAGAAATGAGAAGGACTCTGGGAAGAAGCCGATTTGTCAAGGAGTTGGCACTTTGATCATATCCTTGTCCACAACTTGCCACATTGATGACTTTGGGGAATTTCTCCTTTGATGATATCTGGTATTTTTTTTTCTTTTTAAGTGAACCAAGTTATCTTATTCCCAGTAAGAGAACTCCTTCACTCTTCATAATGTGGTTTATATTTTTCTCTGTATACTTTCTCTGATTTCTATTTTGCTATTGAATTGGATAAATTTGCTCTATGTATTTATTATGGAACTGACTTCTGGTGGGAAGGAAAGTCAAGCCTTGAGTATAAGGCTTGGGGTACTCCTTTCCTATTAAGAAATAGTGATTAGGAATGTACCTTGAACTTACAAATTATTTCCCTTACATTAACAGTTTTTGCGATAGCAGATAGATATAATCTAGCCTGGTACTCCCTCTTTCTCAGGAGAACAGAATGTTCAGTCTCTTCCTCAATTTCCTACTTTTCCTCCTATCAGAAATAATTGATTCCATTTGTGCAAACATTAATAACTTAAAATCAGTGCAATATCTTTATAATGATATTGTTGGGGAAGAGGATATACTCAAAAGCCAAAGATTTTTCAAACTTTGCGAAGTTTTAAATGATCCCCAGAATTCTAAACTTGACATTGTAATGCTTAACAATTTTTATCAATCACTGGCTAAAGGATGGGGTTGCATATATATTAAATTTGAAGAAGATACCAAGCTTATCAGGATAGTTAACATGCTGGATGACTGAATTTGGATTCACAAAGTTTTTGATATTGAGTCAAATCAAATACTTTGAAAAAGAATACAGTTGTGTTCAACAAGTCAATTTCGTAATTATAGAATGGGATATTCAGTTGTTCAGTTGTATCTGACTCTTCACGACCCTATGGACTACAGTAAACAGGAGCTTTTATCCTTCACTATCTTTCAAAGCCTGTCCAAGTTTTTATTCATTGTTTCCATGACACTGTCATTTCCTGCAGTTCTCTTTTCCTTTTGCATTTACTCTTTCCCAACATGAAAGTCTTTTCCAATGTATCCTGATTTCTCATTATGTAACTAGAGTATCTAAATTGACCTTCCAGTGAATAGCTTCAATTAATTTCTTTAAATATTGATTAATTTGATCTCCTTGCTGTCCAAGGGGCTCTCACATATTTTCTCCAGCAACACATATTTTCTCCATCAGTGTCCATTTTGCAGTGCTCAGCTTTCCTAACAATCCAACTTTCACAGCCATTCATTGCTACTGGAAAAAATAAATAACAGATGATTCTCTCATGCTTTCCCAGTCACCAGTGGAACAAAACAAAGCTGTGTGCTTGCCCCCATGCTTTTTAGCATGACGTCTTCAGCCATGTTGTTAAACATTTTCAGTGAGGATAAACATGGCATCAAGGTCAGTTACCACACTGATAACAAATTCTTCAACTTCAAAAGGCTATAAGCTAAAACTAAAGTGGAAGGAGTGTTAATGCATGATTTTTTGTTTGCTAAGGACTAAGCACTTAATGCAGCCTTTGAAACTGAGATGCAACAAAATATGAATTAATTCTCTGCCACTGTGCTAATTTTGACCTAACACCACCAAGAAATACAGGTACTCCACCAACCAGCATCACACCATCAATACATGGAGCCCATCACTTACAGCAAATAGAGACATTTTGAATGCTATGGAAAAGTTCACTTACCTTGGCAGCATGCTTCCCAGGGATGTTTGTATTGATGATGAGCTTTACATACATATTGCCAAAGCTAAGTAAGTGTTGGGGAACTCTGAAGGAAAGTGTGGGAGAGAAGAGATATTAGACTAACCAAACTGAAGGTCTACAGAACCATAGTGCTGACCTCATTGTTATATACCTAGGAAACCTGGACAGTATACCAATGCCATGACAGGAAATTGAATTTCTTCCATTTGAATTGTCTTAGGAGGATATGATACTGGACACTGACATTCTTTCTCAAACTAAACTGTCAAGTATTCAAATTATACTGCAGAGAGCACAACTCCATTGGCCAAAGTATTTGGATGCTAAATGTACCCTTGCTACGAAAGACTATTTTATGGAGAAATCAAGCTCTCACATGGTGGTCAGAAGAAGCCATACAAGGACAGTCTCAAAGTCTTTCTTTAGAACTTTAAATTGATTGTATGACATGGGAGACACTGGTATAGAACCACCCAGTATGGAGTGCCCTCATCAGAGAAGGTGCTGTCCCTATGAGCAAAGCAGAACTGAATTAGCCCAAGAAAATGTGAAATGTGCAAAATTAGAGAATCCACCTCAAATGTTCATAGCAACTATTTGTGTCCAACTTGTGGCAGAACATTCTGAGCTTGTATTAGTCTAATCAGCCACAGTCAGGCACACTGTAACTTGACTCTAACATAGTGATGCCATTTTGGTCCTTTTCGAGAATAAAGAACAACAACCAACCACCAAGAACTAGAAAAACTATAGTTTTGAATACACAAATCTTTGTCAGCAAAATGTCTTGGAATGCTGTCTAGATTTGCCATAGCTTTCCTTCCAAGGAGTGTCTTAATTTCATAGCTACAATTACATGGCTGCAGTGATCTTTGAGCCAAAGAATATAAATGCCTCCATTTCTTTTCCTTGTGTTTGCCAGGAATATATCCTGTAATGTATGAGTATAGAATAGTTGTGGCTGTATAATAAGTAGTTCTTTTCTTGTGTGTGTGTGGGAAAGATGTGGTGATTTTAACAGACCCAAAACTGAAAATTAATCCATGATGGAACATGGTAGCCAAAAAAAGGCAAATATAGTTTTACACTATATAAAGGCAGGCATAGATTCCAGAAATATGCTGATAGTCCTATTCTTCTCTGTTATAATCAAAGCACATCTGGAGTATTAGGTTCATTTCTGATTCAATAGTTTAGGAAGGTTTTTAATAATTTAGACAATATCTGGATAGTGAAGATACTCTAGAGGCAGCTAGGTGGTGAATTAGATAGGAGTCAAGAAAACTTGAGTTCAAATCAGTATTATGCTAAACTGCTACCAACTATAAAAATGCTAATTATTGTTACTATTGCTGTTATTTTTGTTCTTATAAGGAAGACTTAACAGATATGTGCTTAGTATTTGAAGGAGCATCAGGTGAAAGAGGAATTAAATTTATCTTGCTTGTTTACAAAGGGATGAACCAGGAATAAATGAGTGAAAGTTACCTTTTTAGCTAATTGAGTTAAAGTTAAGGAAAAGAACTTATCGATGTGAGTTTTCCCAAAGTCAAATGAATTACATCAGGAGGTAGTTGGTCTGGTCCTCTTTACTGGGGGAGAGGGTTTTTCAGGAAAAGTCTAGGTGATGACAAAAGTACATTGTAGTAGGAATTTATTTTTCTCTACTGTGTATTAGACTAGATGACCCCTACCTCCCAACTGAAATTCTGTGATTTTATCAATGTTATATTTGAGACAACATATTTTGACTTATGTTTTAGATGTAAATCTAAATTTTATATAATATATATGTATAATTTAGCTATACTGTAATGTGCAAATTTTACACTTTTAATGATTTATAATTTGGTTCCACTGGGAGTTTGGCTTGCTTCTGTTCTGCCTGAAATCAGTCATTGATCCTGGGAGCTCTATGTTGTAAGCTGTGCGCATTAACTGCCAGTCACAGATTTACTTCACTTATCAAGCTGAATGAAATGGAATTGTTCTCCCCATCCCAAAGAGAACAGTTAGTCAATTTCATAATTGACCCAGTGTCTGATTCATGAAGTTATTCCTTGAACAAGTTCAGTTTTTTTTTCAAAATCCTAAGGGTTAGCATAGTGCCTGGTGCATGGTACATACTTATTAAATGCTGATTGGTTGATTGATGGATTAATTGATTCAAATCTTTTCAATAGATAGTGCAGCCCTGTTTCTGCAAGCAATTGTAGTTCAGCACAGGTGCCAGTTCCTCAGGGAGTGGATTTAAATTGGAAACATGCATTTTTGTCATCACTATTCATTTCAGTTCACACCAGTTAAAATGGCACTTCTGGTGCAAGCAGATTGAAATTTGAAAGGTCATATGCACTTTTGAATTTATGGAAAATATCTTACTTTGTATAATCCTATTAAGGAAGGTTAAACCAGGTAAATGGCAGGTAGTTGATTCTAATCATCAAAGAGCTTTAAATGAAGTCAAGATCTAGATACTTGTAGCTGCTTTCTGATTGATGGCCAGAGAAAGGAAACCTGATATCAGGCATTGCTTTTGGTGAATAGGAATCTTATGAGTGACAATGAAAAATACCATCTTTGGAAAACTAAATTAATTTGAAAGTCAGAGGTCCAGGCAGAAGCATGATGTAGTCCAGTGGTATCAAACTCAAATAGAAATGTCTGAGTGGGGCACAAAAACCTATACATAAGGATCTTTTCAGGCAGCATATTGATTTAGAAAATCCCATATTAACATGTCCTGTTGGATTTTAATTATTTCCCAATTACATTTAAATCTTTTTCCTTTACCCTGGTACCAGGGTCACCTGATTGACACTTCTGGTGTAGAGAATGTAATCCCTGCCCATTGATATAGGACTCTCTCCTTATTGGTGGAGATGCATGCCCTTAACCTAGATGAAGAGCAGGGCAGAATTAGTTAGAGTGAGAAAGCTCCAGAAGTCATCAGGCTTTCTTCAAGTATTGATTAACTTTTGGGGGCTTCTAATATTTGTTGGGAAAAAGGGAAAGCCTTGGATATAGAACTTGGCTCTATATTTCCTTTCCCTCCAAATAAAGTGATCAGAAGTTAACTTGAACCTGATCGTATCCAATAATTAAATTGCAGATCAATGTAATTCTAGCTTGATATCCCTTCTCTGTGAGGAGAGCAGCTTCAAGAAGGAAGATGGAAGAGGGTAATCTGTATTGTCTGGTATATATTCTAAGTATACCTTCTCTAATTTCTATTTTGCTATGATTTGGATAAATGAGTTTCTTTGCTATTTGCTTTCTGTGTTCATTGTAGAACTGGTATTTAGTGGGAAAGAGGTAAAGCCTTGGATATAGAACTTGGCTCTATATTTCCCTCCCCCCCAAAAAAAGTGATCAGAAGTTAACTTGAACCTGATCCTTTCCAATAATTAAACTGCAGATCAATGTAATTCTAACTTGATATCCCTTCTCTGTGAGGTGAGCAGAGGACCCTCAAATCAACTTCCTGCTCCTCCTCCTTGCAGAAATTAATATCTTTCTTGGAGAAAGGCTGTGGGAGAAGAGCTTAAATCTGCCTATTCTGTCTCTCCTTTGAGTTCCACAACAGATCTGCCCACAAGAGCCTCACCATAATTGTGCTCTTCTCATTATGTGTGTGTTCTCTATCCCTACCCTTTGATCTTCTCTCCATAGCTAAAGAATGCTAGAATTGAATCAGCAAACTAGGTTTTAAATTCTGATTCTGTTATTTGTTGCTTATATGACTTTAGGATAGACACTTACCTTCCATGTTTTCTCATGTATAAAGAGGAGTTGATCTAAATGATTTCTTTTTTTCCCTCCTTCCCCCCAACCCCACCCCTAGATGACAGGTTTTTTTTAAAATATTATAGTAGCTTTTTTTTTTTTTTTGCTTTTTTGCTGAGGCAATTGGGGTTAAGTGACTTGCCCAGGGTCACACAGCTAGGAAGTGTTAAGTGTCTGAGACCAATCTAAATGATTTCTAAGGAACTTCCAAATCCAACTCCTATGATCTTTTTTTTTTATTATTTGCTTTGTTTGCCTGTAATTAAGAGTACTGGAGCATTGCTATTGCTTTATAATTCCATTAGTAAGAGGTGCCTACAATTTAGATGGTTCTTGCAGTTTGAAATACTTCCCACAATCGTCTGGGCTGAAATCTTGGCAGGCTTTGAGGAAGCCTGGAAAGAAGAGGTGGACATCATGAAATGTTACATTTATATAGTCACAAAGTATTTTGCATATTTTAACACTGTAATTTTTGCCCTCATAAACTTGAGTAACACTGTTATTATTAGATCTATTTTATGAGTATGAAAACTTGAAACTCCAGGGTAAATGACTTACCAAGACCACACGACAAATAAGTTTTGGACTGGGGCTCAAAGAGATGTTACTCTGTATAGTTTCAAAATTTAAAAAAAAATGTTAACATCTACTATTGTTTTGCCTGTGTTACACAGAACAGGAATTTTCTTTTTCTCCCTTCTGGTAGTTAAGAGGGCCAGCTACACAGCACATATTCAGGAGTTGAGAGTTGGGGGCAGACTTGACAGGTGATTTCACTTATGGTCATTAGGCTCCCTTCACCTCTCTTAGTATGTGCTGTGACTACAGCAGACGTAAGACTTACATAGGCCTTTTTGGAGCTAGACCTCATATTGCTCCTGGCAAATGCGTACCAGATGTGTCTTTTTTTATATATAAATTCTGCTTTTTGCTGTGTTGCAACACATGTCAGCAAGTGGGATGTCTGTCTCCATTTCTCTCTTCTGGAATCTGCATACAGCTTCCAGGATCTCTTCTGTGTTGTTAGTGCTCTCTGCAGAGTTGTCTAGGCTTAATTGATTTCCATTGCCATTCACTCCTCTGAGGTGAGTGAACGATGGATGGATGAGGAAATAGACTACTTTAAGAACCTCATAATCATTGCGATTTGAAGAAGAAGCAGTTATTGTCTTCTTGTTTCTGGTTTTGTCCCTTAGCAAAGCTTGGTCAGAATTTTGGAGTGGGGGATCCATATCCTAATTTATACATGATCAAGGTGTGCTACTCAGCCTTTCTATATCATGTCAGTCATTCAACCGGAATCACCAACTGCAATTCAATTCAATGAACCCTTACAAATATAAATATAACATAGGCTCCCATCCTCACTCTCACACCTACCACACAAAAAGGAAAGTAAGATAAGGGTAAAGCAAATGGACAGGTAACTACTATAAGAAATGTGTGGATAGAGAGAGATATATCTGAGGAAAAATTGGAGAGAAAAAGTTCCAATTGTTGAATGACAGAAACAAAAAAATAGTCTTTATTAATCAGTTATTATGTGCAAAATGCTGTGCTAACTGCTGAAGGTGGAAATAAAAAGTAAGATAGCTCATTCGAAGTTGGAAGACATGGAGATTTTATCTGAGTCTGACAAAAAGGTCCCTTGGTCCTTAGGGTGCAGTGAGTGACAAAGTAAATGTCAGTGCTTCCATCCACCAATAAAAATCATCATTAGTCTTTGATGTTGGATCAGTTGATAATGCCACAAGACTTTGGTGCCAAGAATTTTGCTTTCTGGAACTTTATCAGGTGTGGCTATAATACCTGGTGGAGCAGTTGCCAGACTCTACGGTCACAAAGCTTGAATCTCAAAGTAAAGGCTTTGGAAGCCTTTCTATCTCAAAGACTCTTGGGTTCAGAGTCCTGGATTGTCTCTACTGGGGTATGAAGGAAGGTGATTGTAAAGGTGATGGTGATTTGCCTTACCTGACAAAAGTGGCTTCCTGGGCCTCCCTCATGGGCTTGTTCCTTCAGGTAGGCTCTTTTCCTGCTGCGTAGGCAGCATCCGATAGGCATTTGGTGGAAATTGCTGGCCTCTTCCCTGAGTGATGGGTAGGGCAGAGGGGTTGGGCTGAAGGCAGCACTGGTGTTCTGGGCAGTACTGCAATCCTTAGGACCCTCATGCTTCTGTTATGGCAGTTGGCTAACAAGCTGTTGCTAGAAATGGTGACCAAGGTAGATCCCTTCTCCACAATGATTTCTTCCCTCAATGATAGTTAGGGCTGGAAACAGATCTTGTCATTTTTTAGAAGGAGTGTGAGAAATATAACTATTCCCAGAGTTTGGGGTTTGCCTTTCTAGCATGAAAGGTGCATGGTGGCCAAGGAGTTTGTGGGGTTTGAACTGCCTGGCAACATGCTGTTGCCTAAGATCCCCCCCCCCCCCATCAATCATCAATGGAACTCCTCATTTTTGTACTTTCACATTCAAGCAACCAGTGAAGTTCCTTTAGCTACTGAATCAATCAAATTTCAAAGATGGTTTCAATAATTTTTTTCTGAGGCAATTGGGATTAAGTGACTTGCCCCTGGGTCACACAGCTAAAGAAGTATTAAATGTCTGAGGCCAGATTTGAACTTAGGTCCTCCTGACTTCAGGGTTGGTGCTCTATCTACTTCACCAAATAGCTATCCTTAGTTTCAATAATTTTAAGAAAAAAATTATTCAAATTTGGTTGAGGAGATGGGAAGAAAAATAGGGTTAATTCATTGTTCCCATTGGGGAAGCCTTCATGTAGGAAGTGATGTCTGGGTTAGGCCTTGAAGCAAATGAGGGATTTCAGTTTGGTGCAGTAAATGAAATGCTGGACCTTGAGTCAGAAAGACTGAATTAAAATCTGGTCTTAGACACTTAACTAACTGTGTGATCCTGGGCAACTCCCTTTGCCCAGTTTGCCTCAGTTCCTCCTAGGATTGTTTTGAAGATCAAATGAAATTCATATTTATAAAGTGCCTGGCACATAATTGGCACTATATAAATGCTTATTCTATATTCTCTTTGACTTTCAACAGATGGAGTTTGGGAGATGGAGAATTTATTCAAGATATGAGGGATGTGTCAACAAAGGCTCATCAATGAAAGGCTAGAATGAAAATATGGGTCCAGTTTAGCAGGAATAGGGACAATATAAAGGTCTTTAAAGAGCATATGACCTAGGGCTGGACAGGTGGGTGTAGAGATGTTTTATTGTCAGAATAGGTTTATGCTTTATATCACAGGCAGAATTTCTAATGCTTGGAGCAAGCCCAACAAAATATGCTCAGGACAAGTAGCATGAAAATTTTCTCTTAAATAAAGTTTGAATCCCTGGAGGTTGCATAGAGAGAGCTAGTTACTTGTCTCATTTCTTTTTATCTGTTCCATTTGTATTTCATGGGGATTGAAGGATAACATTAGTATGTAAAACTTTGGTATACAAGACTGGGCAGGGAAATGTGAGATATGGAGGCACTTTCCTCCAAAAATACTTGGAATCTCTTTATTTCTAGGGAAGTTACCATCACAAAAAAGAATAACACAGAGGCAAATTGGAGAGGAGTGTTGCCAGGGGATGAAGCATGGAATTTGATATCTTCCTATTATGGCTAATAATTTATGCTAACCCATTTTTTTCTCATTCGCTTGGTTATTCTTACTAAGCTCGGGTTTGTTTGTTTTTTTAACCTGTTGTTGGTATCCTCTAAATTTTTGATGTCCTGGGAGAAAATTCTAGTTGCCAAACCTAGTTATAGCTCTATTTAATGAGCAGTGGTGGAGAAATGAAAAATTTTTAACTAAAGAAATGACATAATCATAGTGCTCATAATCACTAGGAACTTTCAGGTGTATAAGAAAGATTAATTGGTTTCCATGGAGAAGGTAGATCAAAGAGGAGCTATAGGAGATATAATGCTTACCTTTCTTAATACTTTACAAACACATTCCAGTAGGTTTATTCAATCTTAAATCTTCACTGGTATTGGAAAATGCATATTCAACTAATTTAAGGGACACAGAGACATAATTTCCCTGGACAGTGATTTTTTAAGCATCATTTTATCTTAGAGATGCTTTTGGAGGTTGTTCAGCATCTTCATTCAGTTAGCTCCCTTTTGTCTATTCTGTTCCCTCATTAGAAGATAAACTCCTCGAGGGCAATGACTGGTTTTCTTTTTTGCTTGTGTTTTTATCCCCAGCACTTAGAACAATACCTGGCACATAAAAGCACCTAATTAATAAGTACTTTCTTCATTCCTTTCTAAGACTATAAATTGTAGAAGAGTTACAGATCTCCATTAGTGTAGGGAAGTTCTATACCCTGATGAATCACAAGTTTGGTCAAATGAAATAAAATAAACACAGTTTACAAGCTTAATTATTTTTTTAATTGAGGACCTATAACCTTTTCTGTTAGCCAACAGAAAATATTATGAAGTAGAGGGCTTGAGGAGGAAGTAAAAGGAATGACAGCTAGGTAGTATGGTGGAAGACTGGACTAGGAGTCAAAAAAGACCTGAAGTCATATCCAGCCTTGGTTACTTGCAAGTTGTATGACTGAGCAAGTCACTAACCTCTATCTATCTTAGTTTCCTCATATGTAAGATGGGGATAATAATAGCACTTACCTTTCAAGGTTGTTTTGAGGATAAAATGAGATAATATTTTAAAGCACTTTGCAAAACCTAAAGTGATATATAAATACTAGCCATGTTGTGATGGTGATGGTTGTAGCTGTGGTTATGGTTGTTAGAGAGTTGCCTGGGGTACCATAGGTACTTGCTCAAGGTCACATAGATAGTAAATATCAGTACCAGACCACCTTGTCTCCAGTGTTAGCCTCCAAACTACTATTGCCCTCTGTTTCTTTCCCCTTGGGGAAATCATTTAACATTAATATACCAATAATTGAAGGATCATTCGAGTTTAAAATTTATTGAAGAAGAAGATTGATGCAAGCACTGAATAAGTTTATGTCTAAGAAGCAATTCATATCCCATTGACTCTGGGTCAGCTAGATACCTACATGATATAGGAGATATAGTGTTGGACTTGGAATTAGAAAGATCTGACCTGAAACGTTGCCTTGAACCCTGGTGAGCTTAGACAAGTCACTTAACCTTTCTCACTCTTGGTTCTATCATCTGTAAAAATAGAGATGATAATAATAACACCTACTTCATAGGGATGTTGTAAGGATCAAATGAAATGACATGTAAAGCTTCTTGCAAGACAGAGCATTCTGTAAATGTGAGCTATTATTATTGTCATTAACACAAAGAAAGAACATTAACAGAGAGAATGACAGTTTAACCTTTATTTGTTACGATGGTTATTCCATGACTTCCTTTGACTCAGTGGTTAAAGAAAGATTAAAGAATGGAAGCATATACAACATAGTGTTCACACCTAACCCTTTCCATAATATGAAGAGGACCAGCTCATTAAAAGTATTTATTTCATTTCTTCTGTCCTGTTTTTCTGCAACAATGATGTCTGCCCATTTAAAAGGGGAACACCCAAGGAGTCTGCAGTTCATAAAACATCTAAATGACAGGCACTGGTGCTTCTTTCAGAAGCCACTGAATTAAGACATGTCTGCACATTACCCAGGCTGAAATTACTAACACAGAAAAACAGTTGTATGATTGGCTAGCCCAGAATAATGAGTAAAGGTGCCAAGTTCATGCATTAAGGATCTTAAGGTGATCAAAGGAAAATGTTCCACAATTCATAGGTCATGATGTTTGTGAGATGAACAGCTCTTGGAACATCCCTTCCACCTCCATCCCACCCCCCAAACCCCAATCTCCAAATGGAAATGTGAATTCCAAATGGAAATTTGTTATTTACAATTTATTTAGTTGAGGGTTTTCCTTGAGAGCACTGGATCCTTCTAAATCAGTCTCTCCATGGGTGGAGGCTGCACCATATTCCACATCTCTACACGTGACCCCTCCTTTTCCTGACGGCTTGGGCTGTAGGTCCCCTGGTTTGCCCGTTTGTTGGAAGCTATGAAGGAAGCCACCACTGCCAGAAAAAGGATCAGTAACACGGCTAATGTGATTGAGCCAATGGCAGTGAAAATGTCCGAGATCAAGTTGTCCGTCAGCTGGAAGGATTGAAATAATCACAGTGTCATTAAGGAGCAAAATAAAATGTACATGAACAAACTACTGTAGAAAGAAAATCATCCAAAATAATTTCAAAGAAAAAGTACTATAGAGAGCGGATATGGGTTAGCCAAGAGACTCAATATCTGAAGGGAAATTGAACTTTCCCCCTTAGGGAACTAAGGTAAAGTGAACATTTCTTATAGCACATTTCCTAACGTAAAGAGTTAAGTCCCATTGTCAGAATTTGCTGTGAAACTGACTAATTCATTAATTCAGTGCTGTTTCAATTGCAGCAAACGGCAATTTGTATTGGTGACATTAAATGTAGAATCTACGTGAAGAAATATTTACTACAAATATAGACATATATGGAAAGATGCTTTTTAACTTGTCTTTCCTAAACCTCAACTCTACCCCTCCAGCCTGGCCTCAATTCTCTGACCTTGGGAGTGGAATTGGAGGGAAGCTTATTTTCTGGATGCTTATTTGGAAGAAAATCAGTTGGGCATCCTGGAAAAGTATCTTTGATTAGAAGATACTGCAAATCTAAACTTGCAGGCAGATTTCTCAGTCACCACTGATTGAGATTTGAAATCACAAATAGTTCGAAAAGCACATGTGCTCAAGGCAGAACCCAAATATTTAGAAACCAAAAACTATAGGTGGTCCTGTTGGGAAGTGCTTGTTACAGGGTATTGCTTGGGCCAAATGATTTGTTTCATGTTTTTGACAGCTAAGAAATCAGCCAAGCACTTCTCAAGCCATTTGAACTCTAATGGTATAGAACCCAGAGCGAGTGACATATGATTGGGATTTCTTTGAATAGAAATATTTTGTGCTGGCAGTAAGAGTTTATAATCAAATTCTTTCTGACATTTATAGAATATACATGTCCCCATTTTGCTTTTTCAATTATTCTTCCCACCCCTTCCACATCCCTTCACTTCGTAAAAATAAGGGTTTTTTTTCCATTAAAAGTACACACACACACACATACACACACAAAACACACACATACACACAAACACACACAGAGACACACTCCTTTTAGGCAATAAATGTTTAACAACCAGTTCTCTGAAATAAAAATTTGTACCTACATACACTTTTCAGGTTCAGTTTTATTCTCTATCATAACATCTAGACAAGAAAACAATAAAACAAGCCCAGATTTGTAGTATTTGCTTATTTCTGAAATTCAAACACTCATACTGCTGATTTGGAATCAATTCCAAAATTTCAGCTTTTAAGAAATCTCTTGGGAATTTGTAATCTAGTGGATTGTTTTCCTGGACTATCTCTTTCTATGTGACACCTACCATTAACCTATAAGTCTATAAATAATTAGAGAAAAGAATCTTCCAAATGAGACATCTGTTCTATAGGAACTTTCTTTAGAGAATATTAGGCCCATGAACAAGACCTAACTATCAACAAAAAGTAGTAGTCCCAGAGTTGAACTAAATCGGGGTTTGAGTCCTATCTCTGGGAAACATTGGCTGCATTAGGCATGTCCCTTACCCTCTCAGGGATAGAGGCAATTCTTCAAGTTGTAGATTTGCATAGGTTGAGAGATTTCCCATACCACATGTACTAGTAAAATCACAGATCTGGACCAAAAATAAAGGTGAAACTTTGTAGAAAAATCCCCACTTTTGATATGTGAATTCTAAAGCAAGATATTTCAGAAAATAAAGTTCCAAGTTAATTATAAATGGCATGCAGTGATTTAAAAAATTTGAGAAAATCCTTAAATGATTTTTATATTATTTATTTCAGAAACAGCTTAAAAGAGTGGATAATGGACCTTGTCTTGGAGGCAGAAACACCTGGATTAGAATCCTGTCTCTAACACATACTAGCTGGGAAATCATGGGCAGCATAATCTCTCAAGGTCCTGGGCCACTGGCTAAAACTAGAAATTCCAGAAGAGTTGCCGAGTTTCCATACTGAGCATCCCTCCTTCTATCATCTTATTTAATTTATGTTTTATATATTAATAATCTTCTAACCTAATCTTTTTATATTCTGGCTTTGCTCAGTAAAACCAATAGTTATTAGATTTTTCCCCCCAAACACTGATTCATTCTAGCAGTTTTTATTCTTGGATGGAAAGTGGCCTGTACTGACCAAAAAGGAATAACAACTATTTTGAGAGCCAAAATTTTTGAAAATAACTCATTTCCATCCTACCCATTATGAGAGAGTTGTGCATTTTTGCTTCCTCTCAAAGAATTTCTCATATGGAGCTCATTCTGAGAGACACTGTTGAGTTTATTTTTATTTTCTTTCTTTCAGTTTCATAGAGATGCCTTTCCCTGACCCATTCTCCCTGCTCTGATACATTTTAGAATTTTTCAAGGGTCAAAGCCCATCTTTTTGGACCATTGGCACTCTGAAGGATGTTCCAGTTCAGTATGGGAATTTGCCCCTTTGGCACATTCAGGGAAGTGATGTGGAGATGTCACAACGTTCTGCAGTCTGGCCCTATCAGGATCAACTGTTTTTTCATTAATTGATTGTGGAACAGTTCATCTAATTTGGAAAACATAACATGAACTGTTTGTCTGGAAGAGGGAGGAGGTAGAAAGGAGGGATGAGATCATTTCTATCCTAGGCATCCAGAACTGCCTGTCAGAATATCTGATGCTGATGACAGCATTTGGAAGAATGGGAAAACCATAAACACATAGGAAATTGTCCCAGAAAAAAAAGCATTGTGTAGCTTATTGGGTAATAATTAAAAATCAGAATTGAAAGGGCATGGAAATGTTCAAACCAGGAGATTCAATGAGAGTGGGAGTGAGTTGGAGGTCCAACTTCATCCATCACTATTCACTGTCTGTCACAGCAGCAGTCTGTACTTGAAACCTTGTCACTGGAGAAATACCCAGATGGAAGAATCTCAGGTGGAGAATCAGGCTTTCATCACAGGTCCCATGGCAGCCTGAATCTGGTATGAGCTTTTCAAACTATGGTTTTTAGGTGCTTCTAAGGACAGAACAGACTTACTTACGCATCACTATTGTGCAAAAGATTAATGAAACAAGTGGTGTTTTCAACTATTGAGACTTCTTTTTTTTTAACTGCTTAGATAAAGAAACAAAATGTCAAGCATAGTGATTGATATACGCCTATAATCAATTCCTCCCCTACCAGGGAGACTAAGCTGTCTCAGAAATTCTGAGTTATAATGGACCAAGTCAATCAGATTTCCATTCCATCTGGCATCAATCTGGTGAACTGCCAGTAACAGGGGGCCATCAAGTTGCTTAAAAAGGAGCAAACAAATTAAACTAACTAAAAAAAATTCCAGGATGAAAATGAAGCAGGTAAAATCTCCCAGCCTGATCATAATGAGAAGGCCCTTCTCTCCCAGTATGGGCAAAATAGGGAGACTCAGTCTTAAAAGAAAGAAACAAAGAAAAATATGTCCTTTTTTCAGACCCAACTTTTGATTTCATCTATTTTGGGAGCTCTTGGTGAGAAACTTCCTCTACCAATATAAATCAGTACTTTATCTATAATTCATAGTCTCAGACAATTGCTTGGGCCACTGAGAGGTTAAATAATTTCCTGGGGTCATGTAGTCAGAACCCTTCAGAGATTGGATTTGAACCCAGGCCTTCCTGGCTGAATCACTCAGGTACTTCATTCATTATGCTATATTCAAGAAAATAAAGACAAAAAAAATTCTTATGCAAGTCAAAGGAGAAAGGCTTTTATGAATGGCTGTCTGGAGACTTTTGTTATAAAGAGTGCATCATTGATTTAATGGATGGCAAAAATCTCCCACACAAACCTAAATCCTTGAACTATATCATGCCAGTGTATTGCTGGGAATAGTCATTTCCATAGTAATATTGAATGAATGCCAGATTTTTCTTTTTAAAGTTACTGTTTCTGCAGTGTCAATTTTCAACCACAGATTCACTACTCACTTTACTGGTTAGCAAGAAAAGGAGGAAGAAGAAAAGGAAAAAGAGAGGAGTGTCATAAAGGTATAACAATTGTCTTGGGAAAGATCATGGTAGAACAGGAGGGAAAATTTGCCAAATGCTTTTTAATCAAATAGTTTAGTAAGAAGAAATATGTCCCAGATGTATGTAAGCCCTTTGATCAAACATTGTTTTGTTTTTGAATTTATAGCCTTGGTATTTTGCACTTAGAAGTTGTTTGTAATAAATGTTAGTTGAATTGAAATAAATCCGTTCTCTCACCTCTATTTTTTCTGTAATTCTCTCATAGGCTTCTTTTTGTCTTCCTCACCCTTAAGAAAATATTCTCCAGTGTTTTTGACTTCCAGCTTCTGTTCTTCTCTATTCTCTTTCTCTTGTCGATCTCATTCATTACTATTATTAAAATATTATCTCTATTCAGATGATACACAAATCTATTTCTATAGTCTTGATATTTCTTGAAACTCATATCTCCAGTGGACTAAAGGATGTTTCCATCTAGATGACTAATTGGTACCTCAAATTCAGCTGCTGTTCTCAGAAGGAAGGGATGGAATTAGATGACCTTTAAGATGCCTTCTACATCTCAGTAAATAATATCTTGATCCTATAACTTGGTAATGGATGAAGTGAGAGAGAAAAAAAAGTAAAAGATAATGCAAACATTTCAAACAAGAGACAATGGATAATGGTGACTTCAATGACCGAGTAAAATCAGAAGAATGAATGCTGGGTTTTTCTTTTAAAGATATTGTTTCTGTAGTAATCAATTTTTAATCATAGATACACTGTCCACTTTACAGTGAGCAAGAAAAGGAGGAAGAAGAAAAGGAAAAAGAGAGGAGTGTCAAAAAAACATAACAATTGTCTTGAGAAGGGGTATGGTAGAATAGGAGAAAAAATTTAGCCAAATGTTTTTGATCTAATTACTTAATAATTTAGGGAAAGATCATAAATGCTTCTGCAATAACATCATTGATAATTTCTTCCACCTATCCTGCTTTCTATTTTCATTTCCACTATTCTAATATAGGCTCTCATGCTAATATATCTCCTCTCTAATCTTGTCTCCCCTCTGAATTTTTTTTACATAAGACTAATTGTCTTGGTATGTGCATTTAGATAAATTGTTCTTCTGTTCAATTGTGCAGTAGTTCCTTATTGTTTCTTCAGCTATGTTTAAATATTTTATCTAGTGCTATTCTTTCTAGTCTTACCTCATTTGCTAGGAAGTCTATAGAAGAGATTCTCTTTCAGTTATAGGTTGGACTAGATTTCTGATTTGCCATTCTATGATTTGAACTTTAAAGGATACATAGGAATTCAACAGGAGGAAAACAACATTGCCTTCTAGAACTAAAAAAAACATAAAAAGGATAGAAATTAAGGTATAAATAGAGGATAGTTATAAATACAGTTTTGCTAAAACTTATTTTTGCCTCATATTGTTCCTCTCCAAATGAGGAGAGTGGTATGAGGTAATGCTCCTGAAGAACAGTTTACCTTATTGATGGATGGTGCTGACAATTTGAGAGGAAATGTATAAATGGACTTTTGTGGCATTAATTCAGTATTGGGATACCCTAGGGTATAGGGGTCCTGGAAAGATCTCTACTATACACATGGCTGGTTTTTGAGAGAGCCCGATGGGATGGACAGTTAAGATAATCTCTACTAATTTCTAAGTGGTAGCCCTGATCTGGCTGATAAGACTAAACAAAGGCTTTTCTCTTTATTGGGGGAATTTTTCTGATGCCTTCATATACATGCAGCTGTTTGTAGAGCATTCAATATCTACCAGAGATTTCAAATGTCCTCATATGCTCAGCAGAGATTGAGGAGTGAGTCCAATGCAGGAATGTAGGGACCATGATATAATGTTGTGGTAAACATGGAATTTTTATGATCCTTCTAATTTAGGATGTGACAGCTATTTCTGCCCAAAAGTACTCCTCAAAGTAGAGTGTTTACTTGTGAAAAACCAATATGGCCAGTGTTGTTCCTGACCCATCTCCAAATGGAAAATTAATTACAATAGTCCCCTTTCTCATCAAAAGCAAGAAGTTTGCCTTTGAGATACAGCATTAGCGTATCGTTTAAGTTTGCCATGTAGTAGCCAAAATAAAAATAATAGAAGATATCTTTCTTCTTAATTGACCTCCCTGAATTATTACTTGCAATCAATGAACTTATTTCACCACAATGGAGGGATAAAATTTGACAAACTACCCCGACATGGCCTGAGTTTTCTGTTTCCCATTTCATCCTCACGCAGTTGGCATTATTGAATGCTGGAAAGGGCTCTCAAAACAATAACTTAATCATAAAGTCTCTTTACTGTCAAGGAAGGGAGTCTCACCTTTTAGAAGCAGAGTCCTTGACAAACAATGCGATTCTGGAAGCACCGAGGAAGACTGACCTGAGAAGGATGAACTGTTTTTGGATTTAGTTATGCTTAACTCTTTCAGGTCTATTTCTTGTTTCAGTCCCTCCACATGGTCAACCAAGCCTTTGAACTTTAGTTCTTACTCCCTTGAGGTATGGGGGTAGGGAAAGAGCTCCAAAATACTATGGGGAGACAGATGCATCTTAATTGGACCAGGTCTCCTTTTTCTCAGAATGGTTAGTATAACTCCTTTCCCTAAATAACTTGGAGGATCATGAGAAAGAACTATAAATGAGATAGGGGAGATGAAATTGTTTCTATATTATTATGATGACTGAATTTACCTGGAAGAAATTCCTTAATTGACTTAATGACAATCCTGAGTCTCTCATTGAAAGGGAGAGAGTTCTTATTTAGTCTTTGCAGATACAGAGGGAAATCTTAAAGAAGAAACCTTTAAAAGGGCAAATATTTTATATCATCTTCCAATGGGATTTTCAGGAAGCAAGAGGTTTTCACAGGCGGGCCAGGGAACAAAGTTTTGTGAAAGCCTTGGGGGTGACAGATCCTGGGACAGCTTGTGTGCAAGAGAACCAGATGATCCTGACTTGAGAAAAAGAATTCACCCCTGGTACAGTCATGTAACCCTGATGATCCTAAGGCATTTCCTGTTCAGCATCATGAACTTACATCTGGAAACTCACTGTGAACTTAAAGAATTTAGCATCACTTACAAAACAGACCAGATTTTTGAAATCTGTACATGAGTATTCTAACGGAGGAAGGTAAAGATTATTATTTCTTCCATTCTTTCTCTTCTTTTTGTGATAAATCCTTTGGGATTTATTAAATTTTTTTGTATTTTTGTTTCTTTTGCTTATTCTAATTTGTACTTTACCTTTTTTTTTCTTTTTGGTATTACCTATGCTAGACAAGTCAACAAACATTTATTCAGTTTGTGAGAGGTACTGTTTGCTAAGCACAGAAAAATACAAAAAAAAAGACCAAAAAAATTCCTGCTTTCAGGGAGCTCACAATCTAATAAAGGAATAACATGTAAATAACCATATAAATAAGATTTTTGCCAGAGAAATGGTGGAAAAGCATTAGTATTGAAATGGACTGAGAAAGACTTCTTATAGAAGATGTGATTTAACTGAAGCCAGGAGATGGGAAGGAAGGACTAGCTAATAAAAATACAATTAGGAAAAAGAATGTCTAGTATGAAGAAAAGTAAGGTAGCCAGTGTCAGTGGGAATGTCAGACAAGTGTTCATATACCATGGTATACAACCACTCCTGAGTGGGGATTGAACCAGATTAAAATGTAATTGTGAAATACTTGGATAAAAATTTTAAATAAGTATTTAAATAAACAACAAAACAAAGATGGGGAGATGGGAGGTATAGTTAAGAGGGCAGAGTAGAGAAGCAGGAAAGCTCTCCTAAAATTCCCCTCCCAACAGCTTTAAAATCACATCTCAAATTGAATTTTGGAGTGGCAAAGCCAACAAAAAGTGAGAGTGAGACTTTTTTTTCTGTCAAAGACAAAAGAGGAGGTCAAAAAGAGAGTTCTGTAACATGAAGGATGAGGCAGGCCCAGAGTCTGTGCAAGCAAAACACCAGCAATAGGATTGGTGATAATGACAGAAGCAGCTTTGGGAGCTCTCAAGCCAGAAACAGTAAGGAGACCTCACAGATGATGATACAGGATCAAATGCTGTTTGGCAATCCTATTTCCTATACCTACTTCTGGGTCATAGCTCAAGAGTAGGAAAGAACACTCCTGGTCAAAAGGGAGGGTAAGCTCTGAGGGACATCACTTCAAGCCCCAAGAATCAGAGCCTTTGAGGAACAGTATCATTTCTGGTCCCAAGGGAGGAAGAACCCTAAAGTGCTCCTAATATCAATTGCAATCTTAAAAGATCAGGAGCCTTTCCTGGATAAGGACCAGAGTTAAGACCAAGAATAGAGATCACACCTATCTCCATATTACACTACCTTGGAAACACTTGAAAACTTCCAAAACCCTAGGACTAGCTTGGAAAACAGCAGTATAAAAATGCCTGAAGCTTGAGATAGAACTCCTTCATCACCTGCCTCCCTAGAGTAGGATAGGACTCAACTTTATCATAAAGTTTAAAATAAAGAAAAAGAGTAGAAAAATGACCAAACAACAAAAAAGAACTTTACTCTGGTAATAGGGAAGATCAAGACACAAATTCAAAAGAAGACATAGAAGTCAAAACAACTACAAGCAAAGCCTCCAAGAAAAAATGTTAATTAGACACAAGTCCAACAAGAATTCCTGGAAAAGCTAAAAAAAAATTAAGTCAAATAAGAGTGGTAGAGGAAAAAATGAGGTAAATAATTTAAAACAAGGGAAGAAAACTTGATAAACACAAAAAATTCTGAAGAAGTTAACACTTTAAACAGAACTGGTAAAATGGAAAAAGAGATACAAACATTCTTTGAAGAAAATAATTACTTAAACATTAGAGTTGGACAAATGAAAGCTAATGACTCCACGAGACATCAGGAAACAATAAAACAAAGTCAAAAGAATGGGGGAAAATAGAGGAAAATGTAAACTATCTAATCAGAAAAACAACTGACCTAGAAAATAAATGAAAGAGAGGTAATTTAAAAATTCATAGCTTAGATGAAAGCTATAATGAAAGAAAGAGCCTAGACATCATATTTCAAGAAATTATCAAAACAAACTGTTCTGATATTATAGAACCAGAGGGTAAATAGAAATGGAAAGAATCTACCAATCATTACCTAAAGAGCTCCCCAAAGTAAAAATTACCAGGAATATAATAGCCAAATTTCAGATCTCACAGTTCAAAGGGAAATTTTTTTAAACATCAAGATAAAAACAAAAACAAAAACCATTCAAACACTGCGGTACCATAGTCAGGATCACACAAGATTTAGCAGCTACCACCTGAAGTAGTAGAGAGCTTGGAACATGATGTTCTGGAAATCAAAAAAAGCTAGAATTATAACCAAGAATCATTTTCAAGAATTCCTAATGAAAATACTAGAACTGAATTGAAAATTTGAATTTCAAATACCAGGGTCAAGAAAAGCATAAAAGGTAAACATAAAAGTAATCAAAAGGGATTCAATAAGATTAAACTGTGTCCCTTCTATATAGGGAGATGATGCATGTATCTTCTAACAACTTTATCATTATTAGCACAATTAGAAAGATTCTATATAGAAAGAAGGTGTGGGAGTAAGTTCATTTTGTTGGAATGATGTTAAAAAATGGATAGGCAAGAAAGAGATGTACCCTTGGGGAAGGGAGAGAAATAATGGGTAAAATTATCTCACATAAAAAGGTGTGCAAAGAAGAGCTTTTACAGAGGAGGGGGAAATGGTGTGTGTGAGGGAATGAAGATAGTACTTGAATTTCACTCACATCTGAATTGGTTTAAAAAGGGAAATACACACACATCCACACATATACATATACATATTCACTTGGTAATAGAAAGCTATCTTCCTGATCCCATGAGCTGTTAAAACTTAAGCCTCAAAGATTACCTTATATCTATTGTCTATATATCTTGTAAATACTTAAATATACATGTTATTTCTCCTGTTAAAATGAAAATTTCTTGAGAGCTGGAACTTTTTTCACCCTTGTGTTCTCAGCCAGGTCCTCATTAAGTACTTATTAAATGCTTGCTGACTAACTACCTGATTTAACCAAGTTGAATGACAATATCCAAAGAGTAAAACTTAAAAGAATTATCAACTAGGCATATTGTAGAATGCTTTAAAGGCCAGATGGCATTTTTAGTTTAGTCTAGTGGCAGTAAGGAGCCACTGAAAATTCTAGTTTCTTAATGACAATTATTTACAGTATTATCTTTAAATTTATACAGCCTGTTCCTGCAAATTTATTAGAAATCCCTTGAGAATACTTAGTGTTTTGAATACTTTGTATCTCAGTGCTTTGCACATAGTAGGTATTCAAAAGATTAATTTTTATGGACAAGGTGGGATTAATTATTTGGGCTATTCTTCAATGTATATATTTACCTATTTATAGTTGGACATCAGGAATCAGGTTTTTTTAAAATTTTCCTAAAAGGAGAAAAGCCAAAATCTCAATGCCCAAATCTTAATTCCTCCCTTCTCTTAACTCCTGGAACATTTTTGTTCATGCTCCTTACTTTAGAATAATTATATCCCAACTTTTAATCTTCTCTAATTATTTCATATAACTAAATTATAAATTCTTTAAGAGCAAAGAAAATGTTTTAGATTTATCTTCCACAAAATTTGAATGCATGAATAAAATGAATGAAAAAAATATTAAGTGGTTACTTATACATGTCAGGAACTATGCTAAGTTCTGGGGATACAAATATAAGCAAGCAAGATAGTCCCTAGCCTTGAAAGAACTGGAAGAACTCAAAAGGAAAGTGAAGGGAGGAAGTCATGGGTATGATGGTATAGTTTGAAAATATCCAGAAAATGATATGAACATCTGGTTCTGGGCAAAATAAAGTGTAGTAGATATTTAATAAATTTTTGTTTGGTTAATTGAGAGCTATAGTTAGTTAAAGTTAGGAAGACAGTTTAAATCCTCTCTGAAAACAAGCAATTATATAACAATGGTCAGGTTACTAAACTTTTTCAATGTTTTCATTTCTTTACATGTATAATCATGATACTAATGCCATTAATGACTCTATTGCTGCATTGAGGTGAAGATCAGATTAGATAATGGACGTTAAACATTTAGCAATTTTTAGATGTGATATACATGTCAGTTATTACTATTGTTAACAAATGAAACTTTGCTTGAGTTGAACACTTCTCTGCATTGGGCCACGTTCTTAATCATCCTCACTTCCTACATCCTTTTAACATTTTGAGTAGCTGTCACAGCCTAAAGGAGATGAAGACTTCATTTTCCTGTTAAAATAAATCCCAAAAGGAAGACCCCCCCAAAAAAACAATCCCCAACATTACATTTTCATTCACACTTCACTCTGGTGAAGGGCATTGAGTCTGTGCCATCATATTTACTACCCCCAAATCAAAACCAGTTGCTTAAGTAATGAGGGCTGATTGGTTTGGGCAGTCTTAATCCATGACAGAGAAACTTTAGGAGTATATGAGGATAATTTGACTAGCAAAAGGGAAGCCATAAAAAATGATCAAAAAACCCATAGATATGCAGAGAACACCAAGCTTATTTTGCAGAGGATTTATAGTCCTCTTATCAGAAAATTATTTGGTCCAAGTCTGCATTCAAATAAGTCCTTCAGTAATTCAGCAAAACATTAAGCCCCTGAAGAAAGAATCTTCTATAATGAGATACCCTGGCAACCTCTAACAGGCAGCACATGTTTAATTTTCGGCAGTGAGGAAAATGCCGTAAATCCATACGGTGTGTGAATAACCAGACCCACCTAGCCCTTAAACCTGGATCATATTACTGAGGTATGAGGAGTGACTAGCAGGATTTCTCCCCTTCACTGTGAGATAGATGGCAACTAGTTTCCTTTTGGAAAATGGAGGAGTATTTATTCTGGGGTTCAGTCCATTGCAGATGGCAGATATAAACTCATAACCTCTCTAACCAAAACCCCAAATCCATGTTTTTGTTGGCTATTCTTTTGAACTGGACTTGATGGTTTTTATTTTGTCCAACTTGGCTTCTCTTTCTGAAGGTGATAAAATGTAACTCTAAGTCACCCATATTTGACTTTAATTAAGAAAGGCTGTTATTGAGATCATTGTTTATACTATCCTTGTTTTAAAACTTTTCTTTCATCTTCCACCGATGAATCTCTTTCTCCTGTACCTTCTTTGAAACTATCACTAAAACAGCAATTTGCCATTATCACTGTCATCTTATATCTAATCATCAAGCAATCATTTATTTTCAGTTCCTGGCCAAGGTAGAAAAGGTATTTCCTGACTTGATTGGGATCCCTGCCACTTCAAAGCCTTCTCCCTTTCCAGTAGTTTGTTACTCAATGTGTCTCAAGTAGAGAGCAATCCTGACAGTAATTCTTGATCAGGTCCATGGCACATATAACCCCAAACCCTGAGTTGCCTTAAATATTTCAGAAAATGAATATAATGGATAGATTGCTCGATCTGGAGTCAGGAAAATGAAGATTTGAATAGTGTTTCTGACATTTGCTAGTTATGTGACCTTGGCCAAGTTCTGTCTCATTTTCCTCACCTGTAAAATAATACCAACCTTACAAAATGCTTTGCAAGCCTTAAATGGTTATATATTATAAATACCAGATATTATTTTCTTCATAACTATCACCATCATCAAATGCACAAAAGTAATAATATTCACTCTATAAAGATTTGTTAATTAAATTTAGTTTTGATTAGTGAAAGAATTTTGTTCCTTTCAGAAGCCTGGAATTCAAAATTCAAATCAATGTTTTAGTTTGACTTTTATCATTCTAAAACCTTATACTTCCTCCTATCTACCACCCCAGTCCCTATGAATTATGTGATACTAAGGAAAGAGGCCTGAATTTGCAGTGAGGGATCTTTGATTCAAAACCCAACACTATTGATACTATTACAATCTTTGATAACTTTAGCCTCCTGATTTTCTTCAAGTCTCAGCTCAAATCCTATTTTCTACAAGAGGCTTCTCCAATCCCTTTCCTCTTCCCTCACCCCCGATCTATTCCATCCCCCCAGAGATTACCTCCTATTTGTCCTGTACATACCTTATATGTATGAAGCTGTTCGACCATTGTCTAACCCACTAGAACGTAAGCTCCTAAAGAACTAGGTCAGTGTTTTTGCCTTTCTTTGTATCTCTAGCATTTAGCACAGTGCTTATTGACTTGACTATATTCATCTATTTCAGCAAATACAGTGCCTGTTATATAAAATGTGTCATTCTATCCATAGGATCTTTTCTGATAGGAATTATTTCATATCTGGTTTATTAAGATTTAGTATCATTTTATCCTGGGTATAATAATATTTGTAATGGTAATCTCATATAGTATGCCATAAGGCTCTAATATGGTAATAGAAAGAAAGTAGTTTATAGTATTCAAAAAGTTCCATAAATGCCATTTTTTCCTCACTTAAGAATGACCCTTCCATAATACAAGTGACAAAAGGACACAAATTCTACCTTCTCCTTGGCTACCACTGATTAATTGTTGGATTCCATTTTGGTGAAATAGAGATTATGCCTGTGTCCTATCCTTTTGCTAGGGACATTTCAAAAATTAATGAGCTGTGAATGAAGTTGCTCCAGACTAATTTAGCCTATCATTTGTAATGTTAATAATTACAGAATATAAAAACCTTTCTGTATTTTTACCCAAGTAACTCTTGCTAAATATTTTTTTTCTCACCATCTACTACAATGTGCTATCACTCACCGTCACTTTTTACTCCCTCTTATTCATTTACAAGTTCATAATGTTTAAATGCAATTCCTATTAACTCACCTGTAATAATAAGGATTTCCCCAATTCCCAAATAAGTAGAGACTTGGGAAGGAAACCCAGGTTATGGCTTTCCCTACTCTGTTCTACTGAAGCCTAACTCCCTCCCTTTATTCCCATACCCTGGAATAACCCCTTTCCTGTTAATACTTCCCTCGTGGTCTATAACTTTTCTATTCAGCCTCCACTTAGATTGTTGATCCTCTGGGAGATGGCAGGGTCGGGAGCCCAGGGAAGCAAACCATACTTATCCCCTGGGTTTGAAGAATCCTCCCCAGCCTGTTTATGAGGATGGCTGCCAATTTTACAAACGTGCTCGTGTTCTTTTCAGGGTCACCCTGCTTGTAAGACACAGATTAAACACACAGTCTCAAGATTTTCAGTGTTGTAAGGAAATGCATTTAAATTCCACTGACAGCGTCTGGTGTAGAAATTAGCCATCTGCTGCAAATAAGTGAAAAACATGAGGCACGTTGTGACTTCGATAGGGGAAGGAGGGAAGGATATCAGCATCCTCACTGATCCTGCCTCTCTAAGAACTAGCTTTTTGTGTGATGGGTGCCAGTGAGAAGAGGGCAGATCATTTACTGCAAGAAGAAAGTCTAGGTTTTTTTCAGGCAGTAATTTTATCTACCATTTTAAATGCCTTTACTGAAGTTAACTAGCCAATACTTTCTTTGGCGCCCAAATCCTAGCATTGTTGTAAATAATGATGCTATCTACCACTTATGTCCACCAATATTTGGGAGTGTTCTTCATATGTTCTCTAGGGCTTTTATCCTGAAATATCTATTCTCTAAAATGGACTTGATTAGAAAAACATTTTGGAAAAGTAAAAAGCTAAAGGATATAGTTCTAAATCTAGATTCTAATTTTGGTTGTAGAAATTATAAAATACCTCATCTCTGAAGAATCCCTAAATTCTGTCCAAACACAATCTAGGTACCATTTCCTCCATCTTTCTGATCCCTCTCCCAACTCACCCCTTTCCTCCCCCCAGGCTCCTAGCACTCTTTCCCACTAAATTATTGTATTTGCCTGTATTGTTTTATATTGGCTTATCTATACACATTTTTCATTCATGACTTGGACCCCAATTCCTCCCCTCCAGTAGATGATAAGCGTCTAGAGAGTAGGATTGTTTTCTTTTTGTTTTTGTATTCCTAGAACCTTCTACAATGCTTGACTCTTGAAATAATGGCAGCTTGATGCAATGGGAAACTCATTCAATGGTTCTATAATCAGAAGACTTTGGGTCATATCCCATCTTTGATATTTCTTTGGTAATCATTTATTATCTGTTTCCTCACTTGTAAAAGGAGAGAATTGAGCTCATTGGCTTTTGAGGTACCTTCCAACTCTACATAGGATCATATTCGTGATCCTATGAATTGAATGGAATAAAAAAGAGAGAAAGCAGGGACTCTTTCAATTTTCTTTGTTTCTCCAGAATCTATCCCATAGTAGGTACTTACTATATGTTTACTGATTGATTATCATGTCTCTGTTACATACCAGCTGTGTAATCATAAATAGATAATCATATAACCTCTCTTTATCCCTAGAAACTCTTTAGGACTATAATTTATAGATATTTTTCCCATCTATGTTTATGGAAGTTTTCACACTGTGAGTTTCTTGCAGTGATGAAACCACAAGTTCTGCATTGTGAGGGCCTAATCCCAATAGTGGTTGAGATAAGATGCCTAATATAACTCTGTGTCACATTTCTATAGTTGATAGATAGTTATACTTGTTTCCTTATGACTCTCAAGATCCTTGCTATTTAATGTACTTATTTGTTCAGATAAGTCCATCTTACTAAGTACATTTGTTCATTATTTTAAAGATCACATATGTAAAAAACAAATTCTTAGAAGTAGAAGATGACTTATATTTTGCAGGACCCAATAAAGCCTAGCAGATGAGGTGCCTTACCTTTATTAATTAATCCATTCACCAAACATTTATTAGTATGTGCTACATGGCAGGTCCTGCTAATCCCTGTGAGTAGATGCTAAGGCAAAAAACCATGGCAGGCCCTATCTTCAAGTGTCTTGTGTTTCCAGTGGAAACACTATGTTCATAGATAAGTCAACAAGAAATATGGACAAAACAAGAGGCTGCATGTAATCTATTGTTACAGGGGAAAAAGTCAGAAAAGATGTTTCAAGTTCTACCTTAGAGGTACAACTTCTCCTGACTGATGAAATCATAGTTCTGGAATAAAATAAGCAAACTAATAAAGTGACTGGAAGATGGGGTAGAGAGCGGCTGAAGAGACAGAAAGGCAGAAAGTGGAATTGGAAGAGCTTCCTTGAGTTGAGCCTTAGAGGAAACTCCAATTTCCAATGGGCAGAGTGAAGGAGGGAGTGCAAGAAGTTTTGGGGATCAGCACAAAAAATCAGGGCACAAAGAAAAGGACCCAGAATTCCCAGCCAGGATTCCTTGACTTTAAACACCCCAGCAGGTGTCTGTCAGTCAAAAGACAAACAACTCAACAATTCAGGAACACCTCCTGGGTTGTTGCTTCTGTCAAACAGCCATGCTGCAAGGCATGTTATCGGGTGCTTATTAAGAAGGTAGCTATTTAAGTGTTTCACACTGTCAAACAACAAGGTATCAAGTCAACAACTCCCCTTTTAGATGCAGCACTTAGATTGCAGCCATATATTACTTCCAACTGTAAATATTAATGATGAAGGGGATTGGGAGGGGGAAGAAAGAGCTTTCCATTGGCTACCATACTGCCTGAGCTCAGCATATTACATGACACCCTGGCATTATTTGCTGAGATGTAGATAATTGTACTTCTTGTTAACACGTTTCTGTGTATTTTTTACCCCATCAGCAGTTTCTTGGATCAATGCCTAGATAAGGCATAGCTAACATCAGCATAATTTGACTTTGATGGAAAGTTGAAATTTATGCATATTTGAAAATTGTACATTCTCTCAACGAAGGTTTATCTTCTTTGGATCCCGTAGTCCTGTACCTGAAGCCAAATGACCCCTTGGCACTGGAGGCCGTTGACCGGCTTTCAGATTTCTCAGTTTTATTTTTTTCTTTTACTGTGGTTGGTTGGGAAATAGAGAACAGGTTTCATTTTTAGTTTATTTCCAATGTGATGGAATTTGACAACTGTCTTGGAACTTTTCAAGAGAAGGAACTTTTTTATGCCTTGTAAAGTTAATTTTTCTCTTCAAATATCGTTTCTCAGCTTTTGCTTATGTAGAAGACCCAACTTTGAGCCCTAGATTTTACCACTTACTTGTTGAATATCTTTGGGAAAATAACATAGTGGATAGTGATGAACTTGGAAAGAGTGTAGTTCAAATACTAATTCTGACACTTATAAGCTATTTCACCTTGGGCAATCATTTAAGCTTTCAGCCTCAGTTTTCTCCTCTGTAAAATAGGGATTATAACAAACCTACATCACAATGCTAGGCTCACAAAGTTTTTGTTGAACAGCAAAATTAAATGATACATGTACTTTACAAACCTTAAAGAGCTACATGCTGGTCATTATTCTTAAGTCATTTCACTTATTTGAGCCAGGGGTTTTCTGATCTGTTAAATGGAATGACATTTGCATTTCTTTCTGTACCTGGTTATTAGGAGGGGCAAATGGGAGACTGTATGTGAAATAATTTTTAATTATAGAGTGCTTCACAGGTGTGAACTATTAGTGGTTTTGTTACTGGTGTGTGTGTATGTTTTATGAATAATATTTCATTGGTATCCATGAAGTGTCAGGAGGTACAGAAGGTACCTAGCAATATTGGTATTTGGGGGAAGATTTATGCACATATAGAGAAAGACTAGAAGACATGGATTGGAGCTATAAACATCCTAGGACAAAGGGTGTTTTGCTCAGCATTATGATGTAGGTATATTTCCCATTTGAGATGACGCCTGTCCCTATACCTTGCCTGAAGATCCTCCATTTAACCCAAGCATGTCCTCCTGGTCTATCTCTTTGAGGAAATGTCCCTCTTGTCAGGTTTGCTTCCTTTTCCCCTGTAGTCCTGTTAGAGTTAAGGAAACACAATTTCTTCTCTTGTCATAACTGTACCTTCACTCCTCTATTCCACCATTACAATCTTCCCTACTAGTTGTTCTTCATTACAATATTAGAATGGATGGGTACGTTCTACACTAGGGTTGTCAAATTTAAATAGAAATGGAAGCCAATCATCCATACCTAAGGATCCCTTAAGATCATATATTGAAATAGTTTTGAAATGTAATGTTGTCTATTTTATTGCATAATAAAATGTGCAGTTTTAAATTTTATTTTAATTATTATTTATTTTAATTAAATATTTCCCATTACATTTTAATCTGGTTCAGACCATATTCAGAAGTAGCCATGTTTGATACCTCTAACCTGCATCATTTGAGAGATAATCCACATCAATGAGATCATAGTTCTATTCTTGTATCAAGAGAGGCAATAGCGCTCGTGTTAGCTCATAAGTACCTTAAGTATATAAAGTATTCCCTAAACATTAGTGGATGAAATTGTGGCACACTATGAACCAATACTAAAGCCTTATTTCAGTGTTATTTCTTTTTTTAAGTCATAAGATCATAAATTTATACCTGGAGAGGCTATATAGGCCAAGAGGCTCATACTACAGATAAGTGAAGCCAGAAAATTAGGTGATTTATTCAAGTTCTCACAGCTATTAAGATGGTAATGCCATAATTTAAGCCTTGGTCTTTTTATTCGACTACACTTTTCACTGCACCTTGCTTCCTGTCAGGAAAATTTCATGTTAAAAACATTGTTAAAAATTTTTAAAAATGTATATTTACTATCAAGAAGATCATCCTGTTTTATGAATAGACATTTCATTTTTGTGCTTGTGTCCCAAGCACCTACCTTACTCCCTGGAACATAGCAGGTGCTTAACAAATTCTTCTTGATTTGATTGATATTTTAGTACTTCAAGGAAGCATGATTTCATCAGTGTAGATATTCCCTTCACTGGTGCACTGACACCCTTTTGAGGGTAGATGGTCTCTGAGAGTTATTGTGTTTGAAAAATTCATCATCCTGTGGCCAGCCTGGTAGTAAGCCTGTCTGAACTTAACTAGGCTGTGTCCAGTTGAATGACATGAAGGAAGCTTTTTGACTTGGTAGAACCTATAAGAATATCCATAGGCGTAGACACTGAGAAACCTAGATCTAAGGAGGTATTTGAAGT
The DNA here is from genome assembly GCA_023553655.1 of Myrmecobius fasciatus. Classification (NCBI taxonomy): domain Eukaryota; kingdom Metazoa; phylum Chordata; class Mammalia; order Dasyuromorphia; family Myrmecobiidae; genus Myrmecobius; species Myrmecobius fasciatus. The sequence goes on from JAJPUD010007312.1 coordinate 36,074, forward strand.
AGGGCTTTAATGCAGGACTTATCCAGATCAATCTTATTATAACTTATAATTTATGTAAGAAAATAGCAATTCTATATTCCTACACTATCCTGCCACAGTTAATAGCATGACGTAATTTTTTTTAAAATTATAACATTCAGAAAAAAAATAAATTAAAAGAAAAATAAATCAGGAATATGTCAACCAAAAAATGGACTTTACATGCCCCCCCACTCCTTGATTCTGAAAAATCTCCTCCTTGCTTCTATGAAATTTGAATGCCCAAATCTTATTTCTCCTTCATTTCCCTTCCACTTCTCAACTCCTCCAGGACAAATAGTGTTCCAGCATATGGCTTCATGGCCACATATCTTAATACTTGAGTCCTTGACCTTAGGCCTGAGTGAGTAAAAGTGATGAGTAGCTTAGTATATTCTTACACATCTCTAACTGTCAGTTCAATTCCCTCTGCATTCTACACTCATTTCATAGGATCAGAGGTTTAGAGCTAGACGGGACCTTAGAGATTATTTAGTCTCTGCCTCTCATTTTACAGGTGAAGGAACTGAAATCCAGATAGAGAAAAATACTTGCCCTTGGTCACAGCAATAGTGAACGAAAGAACCAAGACCACAACCCACATCTTCCCCCCCTCTCTTTCCATGTCTGTCTCTCTGTCTCTCTCTGTCTCTCTCTCTCTGTCTCTCTCTCTCTCTCTGTCTCTCTGTCTCTCCTCTCTCTCTCTCTCTCTCTCTCTCTCTCTCTCTCTCTCTCTCTGTCTTTTTCTGTCTCTCTCTCTGTCTTTTTCTGTCTCTCTCTCTCTCCCTCCCTGACTCATTCATGTAAGTCACTTGGACCATACTAAACCCCAAAGTACCAACATTAGATTAGAAAGGCACTTATAAGGCAGGCCCATCCAAGCGTTTGCTCCTATGCGGCGAAGCCCTGAAATATGAGGCAGAGGATTAATTGTGTACAATTACATAGAACTGGCCTCCCTCCATGTAGCTGATCTCTCATGGGATTAATGTAAAACTCATTAACATTGCTTAGGATTTTGCAAATACACTTTAAAATGCAAGGAGCTTATTATGTTGGTTTCTGTAATTCAAAAACATTTATAATGGCAATTAACTATTGATTTAGTTATCCCAGCCCAAACACAGACAACCTTTAACCTCAGAAGCTTCAAATTATAATAATTTACATATTGCCAAATATGGTTATTTTTAATGTTCAGAGGGTTCAGTGGTTTAAAAAAAAAGTAACAGATCCTGCTAGGACTAAAAAGTATATTTTCTCTTTTCTTTCCAATTTCTACCCCTCTCCTTCCCTTTCCTGAATTAATATCCATCCAAAGGAATTATGTAGACTCTTTGATATCCTATTTTGTGTGAAATCTAGGTATTTGTATAGCTATCTGTATATGTATGTATGTAAATATATAAGAATGTATGTATGGGTATACAAATACATGGGCTAAAGATTGGACCTGTGATTTCATCAGTAGGGAATTCTTGGATGAGATGGAAGTTAGCATCTTCTTCACAATTTATATTCTTAGAGAGTTGTCTCTTTATATTATATTATGCAAACATTTACACACACATATACACACATGCACATATACACGTTTACACATGCATTCCCTGGTTCGAAATGGCTAAGATCATGGACTTTTCTGACTTAGAAAGAATTTTTTGAGGTCTAGTCCAATTATTTTATTTTATAAACAAGAAAAAAGTCCCAAATACCTTGTCTGATAGGAAGCAAACTCCTGGAGGCAGGGATTGCTTTCTTTTTATGCCTAAAATGATTAATATTGCCTTTTATAGAGTCAACGTGGAATTGCCCAACATTCCACAGCTAATTATCAACAAAGCTTGAATTAGGACCCAGATTTCCTAATTCCCAGTTCATTATTAACTGCCCCTCACTGAGCTAAAATTTAATTTAATCACACTTAAAAGGTAATGGAAATGCAAAAGGTAGTGGTGAATTGCTCATGGTCATACAACTAACAAGTATAAGAAATGGGATTCATTCTAAGGTTTCTCCTGACTTCAACTCTGGTGTGGTACTACACCAAACTGTCCCTTACAAAAAAACTAAAAAACCAAAACCAAAACATGAAACAAACTCACTACTATTATTTAGGACTATTTCCATGGTCCTGTTTGTTGTTTCAAGGAACAATAAGGTTCAATTCCCAAATGTCTATTATGTCTTGTAATACATCTTGTTTTTATTCTTGTGGCTGTTTCATTTTAAGGTAGTGGGAAGATAAAAGTCATGCTTTATTATTGCCCCAGGAAATGTTTTTATGTGTTCTAAAATCATAGAGATTTCCCTAGCCTTCTCATAGAGATTGACTATTAATTTCATCCAAACCATCCCAAAAATGATGACTGTCTTTATTTTCTTAAGAGAAATCCTTAAGATTTCCTTTATTTCCTTACTCTAGAATGCCTTTCTAGATCCCTCTTATTGCCGATGCCTTCTCTCTAGTCATTATTTCCATTTTTTTCTTGTATGTAGCTTATCAATTAATAATCATCTGCATATTGTTTTTACCATTAAACCATGAGATTCTTGATACCTGGGACTGTCTTTTGTCTTTCTTTGCATCTCTGGCACTTAGCACAATGCCTGGTACATAACAATCATTTTGCAAATGATTATTGATTGACACGTTAGAACAGAAAGACAACTCAAAGATCACAATAATAATATGCAATAATATTTGTAAAGCACTCTGTAAACCTTAAAGCACTATATAAATAATACTAATAACAATAATAATTATTATTGTTATTATTGTTGTTGATAGCAAACTGTTCTATGGAGAGGGGAAATGCCAAGGTTTTACAGTTGGAAGTTGAAACCAGATATTCTCTTTCTATTCCACTCCAAAGGGCATTGCCTAGAAAATCATCAAGTGCCCTCAGCTCAGAAAGACTGCAGATGAACTGCAAATAGATTCAAATGAAGCACCAAGTGCATTTTAACTTGAGACCTCATATCAAAGACATGCTGGAGGAAAATCTTTAATTAGCAGGAATCAAAATGTGTCAGACAGATTGGATAAAGCCCTTATGCAGGAAATAAGCCAATTATTATTTTAAAAACCATGAATTCTCCTCAAGCAGGAGCTCTTCAGTAACACCAACATTTCTAATTGTGGGAAAAGGGCAGACAATTTGTATTAATTATGAAATTATCCCAAGAACTGAGAATAATGAGAATATTATTTGGGAATCCTCATTAATGAAATGCTTCATCATATGTTTAGCTGTTATTGACAAGTTTAACTATTCTAGAAGAGAATGACAATAAATATAAGTCTGGACATCTACAGCCTATAAGAAATAAAGGTGCTCTTATGTATAATGTGCTCTGATTTTTCTCGATGGGTCTAGTTTAGATTTTCAATGGAATAGATGCTGGAAAGTTACACACACCAGTGTTACAATATGGCTATGCATCATGGAACATTACAGTTGTTGGAATTAAATTGAAATTGATAATCACACTCAAAAGGTAATGCAAATGCAAAAGGTAATGGTGAGCTCACAACAAAGAAAGAAAAATGGAACAGCATTGGAACATTGGAGAAATACTTCTAAAGAAATCCTTGAGTAATTTGAACTCTAATCTAGAAACACCTTAATCTACCCTAATTCATTCCCCACTGCTCCTCAACATTACTTGTCATACATTCCCATTCTATTCTCCTCATTTGTTCACACCCTGTTCACTCTGTTCATGTGCTCCTTTCTGAAATGATCTTTAAAGGCTTAGATCCATTCTCATCTCTTCTTTGTATACTCATGATATAAGAGTTTAGTCATAAGGTCAAGGAGTCCCTATGTCATAGAAAGATCTTCACAAAAAGAAGGGTTGGTTATCAGATTTTACAATGAATACAATTTAAAGGTTGCTTTATGGTATTTTTGCTTGGATGCTCAGAATTTTAGCTTGTACAAGAAAGAGCCATTAATGAAAATGCGGTTGTCTGAAGAGGAAGAAATCATGGTTTTGGTAAGATGGGAGTGAACAGAATAAATAACCTTTAGGTCCTGTTTAATTTTTGTTGAGATGAGGAATTTTTGGAAATTATAGATTAATCTCTACATGTAAACCTGATTTATGCAAAGAATAAGCTTTTGCTGGATTAATAAGGCTCTTGAGGAAAATTCTGAAATCTTCACCTAAATATCCCTTTGGTCTTCAAGATACTCAAAGGTTCTTTCTAATCATGAACAATTTTGGTTGTTTCCTGAAGATGCCTTTTCTTCTGGTCTCTTCTGATTTTCTCCCTTCCTCTCACAATTCCCTCTACCATTTTTGGGACCTCTTCAACAATCTGTCTGATATTTATTATCTCTTTGGGCCAAAGCCATAAATTTTCTTCCCTCTCTCATGTCTTTTAGTTTCTCCAGGGGTCCCTAAGGAAGGAAGAGGACTTGGCTGGTTGTTTCCCAGCTTTACTTTTTCAGGCTTTACTGATGTTGAAATATAGTTATGCAAAGAGTAATTATTAAATAAGCACAACTAAGGATGAGTGTGGATACCAGTATTGCATAGAGATTCATCAGAAAGATGATGAATCAGTATAAATTTCTACCTTTATATTTTGCTTCTATATCTTTCCAGATTGATTTCATCTTACTTCTTCACAGTACTTCACTTTTGATTCAAATGAGTATACTTGCTATTTTTGATTCAGAAATAATCCCCCCTGCTACTAATTAAAATCTTATCCACTCTTCAAGACTCAGTTCAACTGCTACTTCCCCATAAAGTTTCCTTCTACTCTAGTTGAAAATTATTTTTCCAATCTTTTGACTTTATGTAGCACAAATCCCTTAAAAATGTAGGATTTTGTTAGTAATTATAATCTAGATCACTGACTAGATTGAAGACTCCACCCTTTTTTACCTTTTTTGACTATTTTCAGTCCTGAAATACCTCTTATGTTTTCCAGTTTGTTTGTTTGTTTTCTTTAGTCATCATAGACAGCAGTTCAGTAATCATGTCTGCTCAGGGATGTTATTCAATCAGGATTGGTTACTTGAATTTGTAGAGGATAGCTCTCTGGTGTCTTGAGCTTAACTTATTTTAAACAATTTTGTTTTATTATTTCTATTCTGAAAATCAGTCTGCTTCTTAAAACAAAAGTACAAGAAGAAAGAAGCTTTGGTTTCTCTTGGTCATTATTTTTCATCAGTCTCTACATCTTGAGGAATAAGTCACTTTTCATTCTGATCCTCCTCTTTTCCCCAAATCAGCTGGAAACCCCCCTCCACAACTTTTGAAAGTACTGATCTTAGCCCATACTCCTGACATTATTTTTGTCGTCATGTCACATTTTTATATTCATTGTATATAATCTTAGAGTATGAAAGGGCCACAGTGATTATCTGCTATAATATATACCTGAAAGGAATTCCTACATAAACATATTAGTCAAGTAATCATCCAGCATTTGCTTTAAGGCCTCCTATTATATATCTGTTACATATCTCTTGAGTCTTCCCATTCCAATTTTGGTTGGTAAAAATAAAGTGATTAACTCACTGTGCAACATTCAGAGTCATTGGAAGCAAATTTCATGAGAATATTTTGGATGGAAAAAACCCAAAATTTTGGCACATATTTGTGGACCACATCAGAAATACATTCATATTATGAAGTATTGAGGCGTTAACTAGAGTATTAGTTCCTTGAGAACGGGAACTATTTATTAATATGTTTGATTAACCATTGTCCAGTATAGTGCCTTCATTTCACATTTATTTAATAAATGTTGGTTAAATTGAATGAATTAAAGACAAAATACATTTCATTATAGCTATCTTCCTGAATGCTAGTGCCTTTACTAAATTGTTTAACTTTCATTTATCCTGACTGTATATACCTTGTACATAGTAGTTTTCATCATTTTTTTTTTTACTGTGAGATCTTTGAAAATAGAAACTGTCTTCTGCCCTTTTTTATGTTCCCAACACTTAGCACAGTGCCTGGCACATAGTAGATGCTTAGTAAATGCTTCTTGACTGATTCCCATTGCCATCCCAAGAATGGATAGGCAAGGTGCTTTATAATCAGCAGTCTAATGCCTTTTTGTCAATATAATTATGCAAATAGGAATTCCAAAGGGCATATAAATAAGGATGCATAATTCATGCAATAGTAAGTTCTGCTAAAATTTGTGTAAAACTAGAAATCTCTGTTCATCCCATTATCATTTTCACCCAGTCTTTGCTTAGGGTAAAGTAAATTGCTATTTACAATGAATGAAGAAGATTCCCAATGGTAATGGTATATGTGTAGCATTAAATTCTGGGATGATTTTAAAATTTTGGTATAAATAAAAATATGTTAACTTGAACATTTTCTAAGGTTCTAATCACAATGTATAATTACAGTTATTAAAGTCAAAGAACTTTGTAATTTTGACCAGTCATGATTTATTTCTTTTACTCTCCCCAGAGAGGTTGGAATATATATTCTAATAATTTTTGAAAATATCTTTTCAAAAGAGATGATCATTATAGAGAAAGTACAAATGTAAGCTCCTGGAGGGCAGTAATTGGTTCTCATGTCTTCGAATTCTCAAATAGAAGTATAGGTTCTTCTTTATAATACCTCTTCATCTAGCTCTCCCCTTATCTGACAATCTAAGAATCTTCAACTGTTCAATGCAGTCTCTTGTTAACAAAAGCTAATTCAAAGGGAAATGAGATCTTCATGAAACCAATCTCAGTGCTGGATTTGGAATCAAAAGATTTGTATTTAAATACTAGCTTTGCCACTTATTTAACTATTCCACTTTGGCCAAATCATAAAACCTCTCTGGATCTCAAGTTCCTTATCTACATTTGACTAAAAGATCTCTAATATTTCTTCCAGTTTTAAGTCTATGATCCTTTAAATTTAATGAGTAAATTCAGTGAAAATAATAGCTCTTCACAGTCACTGGCTTAAGTCTCAGTAAATATTTTGAACATGCTGGAAAAAATGTATCAAGTAATTGCAATCTGAAGCATAACATTTGTGAAATTTATGATACAATGAATATAAGTACTTGACATGAAAAATGGCAAAGGAATCTGGCTTGACTGATAGCTATTTTCAGTGAATAAGCTTTGTATCAACACACAGTTTAGAACAATTTTTTTTTCTTTTATACTTTTTGAACACTAAAGTTTAATTCTGGTTTGTAGCATACTTCCTAAAAGCAAATTGGGAGGAGCCTAGACAAGGTAATGAGTGACAGTGCATTCGATGCAAGCTGAAGAGTACTCATCATTCTATGTCATTCTGCTACAGGCTAAGACCATAGGAACTTAGGTCTGTCCAGCCCAGTATTCTTTTGCTAACAAGCCCCCCAAGGCACATGCCATGAGAGAGCCATCAGTGTCCTTGATGTCAACTTTCAAGGTTAGAAAAATTCTAGATTGTCTTATTGAGATAAAGTTTTATTAAAGATTGTGGCAGCCTGAGATAGTGGATGGAATATTAAACATAGAATGGGAAGATCTGGATTCATATTTTACCTCTTCACAATTATTAGCTGTGTGATCCTCTTCAGATATATCTAATCTGTCATGAATAGGCTGTAATCTCTATTATGAATAGTTTCCATCCAGAGTAGCTAGTACAGTGCCTGGCACACAATAGGTATTCAGTAAATGCTTGTTAAATGTTTGGTTTAATGGGAACATAAACTTAAAGGTTCTACTTAAGTATTCCTCATGAATGTGACCATAAAGGAGATGCCATTCAGGTTTATTTGCTTGTTTTCTTAGCTAATTTTTTTTTTTTTTTTTTGCTGAAACAATTGGGGTTAAGTGACTTGTGCAGGGTCACACAGCTAGGAAGTATTAAGTGTATGAGACCAGATTTGAACTCAGGTCCTCCTGACTTCAGGGTTCATGCTCTATCCACTGCGCCACCTACCTGCCCCCTAGCTGCCCCCTAGCTAATTCTTTTAATAGAATCATGGAGTTGAATAGAAATGCCTACTCTCATACTTTTTATCTTATAGATTTGCTTTAGTGGAGGAAGATACTACACCAAGGAAATCATAAATCTTTATAATATTGACCTATTTTATAGATTCATCAAAATCCTTTTTTGAATTAACCTATATTTTCTGTCTGAAACATGTTCTAGTTTCAAAAGATGCCCTTCATTCCAATGTTTAGGAATTTGGTAAGAAGTTCCAAATCACTATTATCTTCCAGGATTTTTTTTTTTGATGTCCCCTCTCAGTCTTCTTTCCAGGATAAAAAGTCTCATCTTCACTCCTTCAGCAAGTAATCAGCGTTCCTCACAGGATCCCGCCTTCCTTGCCTCATTTTTGTTGTTCTCTGGACCTTATAAGATTCTATCATATCCACCTGGAGATGTGGTTAGTGAATAGCATACAATATTCCATCTGTAGATGCAGGGCAGGACTGACTTTCTCGCTCTTGTTTCCAAAGTTTTCTCCCTGATTCCTAAAATTTCACTGGCTTTATGGATCATAATTATTTCTTGGGCTAACATTAAAATCCTTTCCCTAGCTTTTGTTCTAGAACTCAGGAAAAACTTTCTTCTTCATATATAGCTTAATTTTTAAAAATTCTAATTTTATATTTACTTGAAAATTCATAGTTCGTTTCTTTTCTCTGTCTCACAAAGATTATTATGGTAGGAGAATATTTTGGTATTCATGATGCAATCTAAATAATAAAAACATAATGATATCTATAACTTTTAAAAATTTACATAGTGTTTTCCCTTCTACAACCTATGATATAGGGAGTAACTTTGATTTTTTTGGCATTCAAACTGTAAAACAAAAAAGCAAATAAAAACTATCCTGAAATTTGCCTTGTATTCCCTTCAAATTTTATGTAAAAAAGACAAGTAAATAAGATGGATTCAGGGATTGGAATTTAAAGGAAGCAGTTTCCAAGACATGTCATTGAATGGGTGTAGTGTAGTGGAAAGAAGACTGGATTTTGAGTCAAAGGATATGCTTTTCAGATAATCACAGAATTTCAGTTAGAAGTGATATAAGTCCAATACATGATAACTAGTCCAATACATGATCCCAAAAGAAGCCTTTTGAATTCCAGCTCTTTCATTTAAAAAGGTCACCTGTGTGACCTTGGGCACAATTCAGTTCAACCTTCATCAACATTAATAGTATCCTATGAGCATGGGTCCATACTAGGTGTTCTGCATAGAAAGACAAAAACAAAATTGCATCTGGGCTCATGAAACTTACATCCCATAAAGATGCAGAGTGAGGTAGGAGGGATAATATGGTCACAGAGAAGTAAAGATAAAATATATTTTAGATTGCAAAATAATTTCATGGAGTATGGAAAACACTAAACATAGGAAGCTATTCAGTTTCTCTGTTATATTAGTTCCCTTATCAATAAAATGGGTGTGTATGTGACTTAAATGACATCTGGGGTCGCTTCTGGTTCTAACTTTATGGTCCTTCAATTCATTCTTGAACCTTCTAAATGTGAAGTCTGCTACTTGATAAAGTTCTGAATTGATTGGAAAAATCTTGAAATACTTTCTGAAAAATTAAAGAAAATTTTGTGTAATGTAGTTTTAATGTTCTGGAAGGTAGCCAACTCATAGATAGAGAATTGACCTCAGAGACAGGAGATTTGGGTTCACGTTACACTTTTGATCTCCACTGAGTGTGTGTGAACCCTAGGCAAGTTAATGAATCCCTCAGTTCCCAGTAAACATTCTAAACTCTTAAGTTAAGAGCAGATGCAAATCTGTGTGGGTAAATACAATTTCCTCAGCAGGAGTCCTAGAAATAGATAAAATCATATAACTACTTCAAAAATAAAATGTTTAATTAGTTTTAATCTATTCTATTCTTTTAAAAACTGGTAATCTCTATAAAATGTACATGGCACAGTTGCTAACAATAATACCACTTTCCAATTATTATGGACATGGTAGAAATTAAAATGGGATTAGAAATCAAAGTTGTGAGTTAAAATGTAAGTTCTTTGAGGATAGGGACTATTTTTTTGTAACCCCAGCACTTAAGCACATTGTTTAGCCTTTAGTCAATGTTTAAGAAATGCTTTGTGATTAATAAATAAGAGTTAACTACATTATGGTCCATGAATGCCTAATACTGAGAAGATTCCAGGCTAGCAGTTCTTAACCTGAATGCTATGAATTTTTTAAAAAATATTTTAGCAACTGTTATTTCAATATGATTGCTTTTCTTTGTGATCTTATTGATATTAAAATACATTTTTTCTTCTGAGAAGGGACATGTAGACTTCACCATATTGCCAAATTAAAGATGTTCTAGAAGGTCTTGGTAGTTTTTTCCAACTGAAATTTTGTGATTTTATAAAACTGTTATATTTGAGGGAACACATTTTGAAGAATGATTTTGGCCATTATTGCAGATATATTGCCCATGTAACCTAGGTCCCATTCAGCATTTAGTAGTAAACAGCTTTTGATGTATTGCAGCAGACAAACCTCTTCTATGCAAACAGCTGTATCAACATTTATTTTTTAAAGGTATACCTCAAAATCCTGACTAAAAACAAACCAAAGGTTAGATATCAGTTGTTTCTGATATATAGCACTTTAAGGTTTGATGACTTTTGACATATATTATCTCATTTGAGCTCTGCAACTACCCTGTGAAGTGGGTGTTAGTATCTTACTTTATAGGTAAGGAAGGGGGAGAAGGCTACAAGATTAAGCACCTACTGTATTAAATGCTTTGTCTTCATAACAACCTTGGGAGGTAAGCTACTATTATTTCCATTTTATAGTTGAGGAAATTGAGTCAGGCAAGAGTTAAATGACTTACCCAGAGTCACACAATAACTAAATGTCTGAAGCTGGGTTTGAATTGAGGTTTTCCAGACTCCAGGCACAGCACCATTCATCTGCTTCTAAGATGAGAAGTTCAAGGTTCAGAGAGTTATGTGACTTATAATCAGCTGGGGAGCTTGTGAGTGTCAAGCAAAATTCAAATTCACTTCTTCCTAACTCCAGATGCAACACTTTGCCCATTATGCCAGTCACTAGCACAGTTGCAAAAAGCCTGGTCTCTTAAGTCACAGCTTCTCAAAAAAAAAAAAAAAAACCCATGAAACTCTGTAATTCAATACAATGACTTAAGTGGAAATTCTTTAACTTCTATTTGAGTTTTGACTATTTTTCTAATAAAGGACATTTTCTCACATAATTTAAGAAAAAAATGCACCACTGCATTTGAATAAAATATCCCAAGATGCCCTGAATTATTTGGACACCAACTGCTTAATAGGTTGTGAAGTACCCATCTCAAGATTTGCTGGAGACTGCATTGTAAATTACAAGAATGAGAAATAACAAACCCAACCTTGCTCTCCATGATAAAGATGCCCTTCAGATGCTAAGTAGAGCAGAGTTGATAGTGTTAGATTTTCTTTTCCTGAGAAAGCAGCATGATAAATCAGTGCATCTAAAAATATATTCTTGGGGAAATTTCTCATTCTCGAACATTTCTTCATTATAAAGTGTAATTCAGAGTGTTAACAATCACACTTGATCAATCTAGTCACTTTAATTTTCTACTAAATCATTGGGTAATCTTGGTCAAGTCATATAACTACTCAATGTGATCTAGAAATACAGAGACCATTATTTGGCTTTTGTCATAAATACTGTTGCAAATAACAGATGAAACAATCATAAGACATTTTATAAACACAAAGAACCTTGGAATCCCTTATTAATTATAATATAATCTTAGTTTTACTTGGGACATTAGGGAACATCTAGTACAAATCTCCTACTCAATTTAGGAATATTTTTGTAGCATTCCTGACAGTTACCCATTCTCTGGGTAATGAACACCTATAGTAATTGGAAACTCCCTAATTTGTGAAGAATTCATTCCGTTGTGTATAACTCATCCTTGAATAGTGATGAGGTCCTGGGTCACTGGGATTTGCAGAAAAAGCCTGAAATACTGATAAAATTACTCTCTGAGGCGAGCAAAGAAAGGGAGCGATGGGGATTAGTTCAACTTCTTAGTGCTACCTTCTCTGGAGGTTGCCCTAAAGCAACCTTGCTGGGTCCAATCAGAAATCCAAGTTATGACAAAGCTCTGAGGTTAAATTTCCCCAAAAATCTGTCTATGACACATGCCATCTTTTCTGAATACCTTTTGGGATAAGTCCCTCACAGTGTTCTGTCTCCTCCTCCTTCCCCCATGTCTCATAATGTCTTTCCTCTCATCCCACCAATATGCCTCATGGTGTCTTTCACTTTCTTACATCTAACTCTTTTAGGGTGCTAAGTCCCTCTTTGAATTTAGCCAGTCAATCAATGGCATATTTACACTGCTTGGTATATTCTTTTAATGTGTTCTTCCAAGCTCTTTCCTTGGTAAACATATTGCTCTCCCAAATTTCTTTCATATTTACCATTCCTGGTATCTATTTTGCCTCTTCGTTTTGTTTATAACCTCTTCTCATAAACTTACCTTTTGCCAAGAGAATGACCATTGTGAATTGTTAACATGATCGAACTCCAACTTTTGGTGCCAATTGTTATCTTAATTCTCATCATTTGATGCTTACATCAATCTCATCATTTGGTGCTATACCCTAAACACATCAATAGTGTTTCCTTTTAGTGAGCCCTAAGTTATTCTTTGTTAATTCTACTATCTAGGGACAAGTTAACGAAGTTGCTTCTTCCACAGGGGATTTTTATAGTCCTATGTGGTATAAAAAGTGTTGGACTTGAAGACAAAAGAGAGTTGGGCTCAAATTCCACACAAGGCATTTACTTGATTTCTCTAAGTCTCAGTTTCTTCATCCATTAAAACTGAGGAAATAATATTGCTATGAGAACAAGAAAAGTGTTCTGCAAATTGAGTTTTATGTCGATATCAATTTTTAGTACTACCAAAATGATTGCTCATTTCTCTTCGAGGATTCACAGTCCTATTCCCTCTACTCATCCCTCATATGGAATGATTGTCAAACTCATCCCTGGTTTCTGCCTTCTCAATAAACTATTTTAACAATAATCCTAGTAAAATGTGGCACCCCAAAATGGACACCTCATTGCAGAGGTGCTCTAACTGATAATAGCAACAACAGCAACAATAACTATTCACTTGTGTAGTATTTTGAGATTTACAAAATATGTTCTCATTTGGTCCCCAACACAGTGACTTAGAGCCCTAGTTCTTAAACCATGAGTTGTAACCCCATATGGGGTCTTTCGCATTTGGGGATTGTGAAATTATAATTTATTATCAGTAAATACATGATTTGTGTACCTATTTTATATTCCTATATAACTGGGGTCATGTACAAATTTCTTAGGCCACAAGAGATTACAAGTAGAAAAAGTTTAAGAAGCCTTAACTAGAGTATAATGAAACTTGTGCTCTCTTTGATCTAGAAACTACTTTTCTTGATACAGTCTAATGTATTGCTATTGGGGGCCACAGAATTATACTAATGGCTCATGTTAAAAGTTCTAAGTCTTTTTCTATTCCAAAGGCTATTGTCAGAGTCCTTTAATACTATACTTATATGGTTGATTTACTTATTCCAAATGTAGGTTTTCATATTTATCTCTTTTCAAAATTTTATCTTATTACATTCAGTCCATCATTCCAGCTACCAATATTATCTTAAATCCTTATTCTGTCATCCAGTGGCTTTCTCAGCTTTGTACCATTCACAGATTTACTTAACATGTTTAATATTAACATGTCTTCATACAAATCAGGATAGCATTTTGGAATATTACTTGACCAAGGACAAGAAGTCTAGAGCATCACCACTAGACACTTTTCTCCGGTTTGAATTTGATCTATTAATCAACATGCTTTGAGCATGGATATTAACTAATTATGGATCCAACTCTTTATTTTTCCCTTCCCTAGGATATCCTCATTTTTTTTTCTCTTTACCTGCTAAATTCTTAACCATCCTTTAGAATCCAACTATTATAGAGAACTCTCTCATGACACTCTTTCATGATCCTAACCTTCATCAATAAGAATCTTTTCAGCTCAGACTTTGCACACCAATTTGTTTTGTGCCTCTTTAATGTACTTATCATATAACATTGTGCATTATAGCTACATATGTTGGTGTGCTCCCTTTTTAAATAGTTAGCAATCTTCCTGCAGCAATAAGTCTTAGCTGAAATATCTCTCTTTCTTAATCCCTAGCATAGTATATGATATACAATGGAAACTTAAAATATCTGTCAAAAGATAAAATTCATTGGCTCATAGGAATATTTTTAAAAAAATGAAACATGAGAAATCTCTTAGTCTTTCCCTATCTATCACTCCCCTAATCAAAAGGATTGATTTTTCAGACAGAATCATACTTTTCCAGAGAAGGATCACATTTGTTTATATATGCCATGGCTCTAACATGATCGCTAAGTAAACATTGGAAAGTTATATGTGACCTTCGTAAAAGCTTAAAAAAATAAAAATAGATGGTTACAAATCTATGCCAAGGACAAAGTTACCTGTGAAGAAGAAAGGCTATATTTTCTTCATTAGCTTCTAATCCATATCATTGTAATCTCAGACTCTTGTCTTTCCTCTTTACAAGAAAAATGTATGTTTTTCTTCAGACTACCAAATCCCTTAATTAAAGATATTTAATTTTACATTAAAAATAAAAATAATTTTAAAACCCTCTTAAGAATTTTGAATTATGATATTCCTTTAGAATATCAAACCATTTGCTGCCACGTCTTTTTGTTCCCAGACACAAATTCCTCACCTGTTTATTTTTCACCAGTGATGATGATATCCTCCAAATTAACAGGCTAAAGAAGCACATCCATATGAATATTGCACTTGGTAGTTTAATTTTGAGTAGAATGAAATATATCCTTTGTAGTATAAGAGAAAAGTTCAGAACTTTAGTACAAAAGGGTTGGGGAAGGTTTCCAAAAGATGTCTATTTTGAGAGATAAGAGGAATAAGAGGATGGATGGTTTAACAGAGAAAGTATAACTAAGTTAATGATCAGAATAAATAAGAATTTGATGTATCTTACAATTCTCCAGAGAAAAGGAGAAAGAAGGGAAAAAAGAGAAGGATAAAGGGAATATATACAAGATGTTTATAGACCATGTTGGCAATGGTTTCCTTGGATGCTTCCTTATTGAAACTTGACTAAAGAAAAATATTATAAAGGACAGAAGTACAAGGTCTCACGCATTAGTGTGATGTTGTGCTTTGTAGGGTTTTTTAGAGCATGGCACACTTAAAGCAAATGAAGACAAAGTCACACAAAAGTGAGAGGTAGAAGACACAGTAGAGACAAAGGCAGAGGTTTATTTAATGTAAAAAAGTGAGAAAGCTATGATAACAAATAACATGGTAGAGAATACAGAAGTACAAAGAAAAGGGACAGCATTTTAAAAAAAAAAGTAGGATGTTTCAGGATGACAAAGCTTTAGAAAATAAGGAAATTAATTTACAATCACAGTGAAGATAATGGCATTAGTGCTGTACATACAAAGAAAGTATGAGTGACCATCTTTTAATTGTAGCATATATAAAATGTCATAAACTGAAGCATATAGTATGTGATCTTATGTACTACTTTTACATCATAGATTATCCATTAATAATTGCTGTATGGATGAAGTCTTTCCATATTTGAAGTCTTCAGCTATGGCCAGTTTCTTATCTGATCCAAAATTGTACTGGAATAGTTGATGAGAAGTATCTTTACCCCAGTTCCCTTAGATACAGTATCAGATGAGAAGAAATCATTTGACACAGCAGTGTAGCAACTAAGGAAAATGGATACTAGAAAGCAAAGACTGAGATTGGCTGCTATCTCCTCCTAGAAAATAATCAACATGTCTTTACATGACACATACCTGCAGTATGAAATTGTTTAATTGCTATAGAAAAATAAAATTAGCTATCTTCATCCTAAGTTGATTCCAATTAAAATTAACCCCTTAAATAGAAGGGTTACTACCTGGGTATCAACTTTTAGAGTCACCTTTGTGAAATGTTCCCAAGAGAGGGATTCATGACACGAATGCTTAGATATGAAGAATAGTATATAGAGAGATGAATGTCAGCTTTACTCTGGTCCTTTCCACTAGAAAATAACATTTTAAAAACATCTTTAGTTATACAAACACTAAGAATTGCCTAGCTCATTTATTACTCTCATGTTTTCAAACTAATGCATGTTTAAAAAAAATTCATGCTATTGTTACTTTAGCCTCTGAATTAAATGTATCAAAATATAAAAGAAACTTTCTTTTAAATATGCACAAATATTTGTGTTAGTTAGCTGTTAGTGTTTTCTCTTATAAGGCTTTAGATATTCTGTATTTGTCATGAATGCACCAATTTATGTATATGCTATCATTTCCCATTCAAAGGAAAACTCTTTAAGAAAGGGATTCTTTTTGTTTTTTCTTCAGATAGCCAGTACTTATCACTGTGCCTAGCATAAAGTAAATGCTTAATAAACACTTACAGATTGATTCATTGGTATAGTGGGTAGACCTCTAGATTTGGAGTCAGGAAGACCTGAAGTTGAATGTGGCCTGACACTTGCTGATTGTGTGACCTAGAAAAATCATCTAACTTCTTGCAGCCTCTCAGCTTTCTCACCTATAAAATAAGGAGAATAATAGCAGCTACCTCACTAAGATTTTGTAAGGATCCAATGAAAAAATAGATATAAAATACTTTGTTATTCTCAAAGTGCTATATAAATATTGCCTGTTACCTATTGCAGAGCAAAAATTGCCAGGCCGATGGGAGTTACAAAAATAGTAATGAATAAAATTTCCTCCAATGACTATTTTTATATACTATAAAGTAACATATTAAACAAGACACAGTAGTATTATTATATCTTATTTTTATATGTACTGTGCCAATCCATAATTTTCCAGTGGAAATATCACTGGCATGGTAGTGATTGTATATAGTCAGGTGCAAAGCTAAAATGTATTTTCATGGTGAAAAGGTCTCTACTCATATCCTTTCAAAGAACTGGCTCTATTTAATTGCAAAAAACAGGTTAAAAAGATCTAGTCATCTGAGATGCTATTTGACCCCTGTGTTGTATATAAACTATACAGCACTAATGTATGATTTGGTTTGTAACTTGAGGTTCATTGAGAGATCTCTTAATGATCCCCCAAATACATAAATCCAAGAAAGAAATCTTCTCTTTGAAATAACGGGGTTGAAGGTATGGGGCCACTTAGCCTGACTTTTTATTTAAAGAATAAATTTTTCATAGATCAAGAATAAAATTGTACCAGGTATAATTTATTCTATTGAAACTAATTATATACAAGAAATTTATCCTAAATTGTCCATGACTTAAAATTTCCAATGCTAGTGTCTTATTGTTAATTATTTTTATCTTCTCTCTCCTTTCTCTTTCTCTCTGTTTCCTCCTCCTCCTCCTCCTCTCTCCCTCTCTCTCTCTTTATTGCTCCCTTTCTCCCTCACTTTCTTCCCCTCTCTTTCACACACACACATACACAACACACATTCATACACATCTTTTCTCCTTTCTCTCATATATATGTGCATATTGATTATGATATTTATATATACCCATACATGCATATTATATGCATCCTATCATAATGAGGTAGGACAACTTTATTTAAGTAGCTCTATATAACCACATGGATGGCAGGCAAAGGTAGTTCAATCATTAACTTTCAAATTTAGACCATCCTGTCATAAAGGATAGACCCTAGTGAAATAACATAAAAAACAGTAGGAAGAGCAGAGAATTCAGGCAAATCATAATATAAATTTAGCTACAGAAATGGATAGGAGAGCAGGGGCCCCTGTTCTGACTGTCACACAGAACAATCCATCATTACTTGATTCATAATGGCATCCATGCCCTGCCCACTTGTGTGAAAAGCTTCTAAATGTTAAAGGTTTTTGTGTTAATAGGGCGCTCACAATAAAGCTATCACAAAGAAATGCATTATATACATATGAAATACTAGCCTAAACTTCAAAATTACCTTTAGAATTATTTAAAACTCAGATTGCTATTTTTTAAAGTTCTAAAGCTGACTTTCCCATCCAAGGAAGGCATTGATTATTAAGTTTCAATGGCTCATAAATTAGAGAATGTTGTTTGATACTCTCAGTAGTCTTCATGTTCACCCCATTCAATAATTGGATCATCATCCATTCGAAGAATAAGGTAAGAGAGAAGCTGAAAGAGATTCTGCCACAATAAAAGAGACACATAGAAGGAGAGATCGCTTACATCGAGCTCACAGCGCTCGCCGGCGAAGTTTCCATCACAGTTGCATTGAAATGTGTTGAGCAGGTTCTGGCACAGGCCTCCATTTAAGCAGGGGTCAGAGTCACATTCATTGATGTCCTTTTCACACCTCAAAAAGCAAACAGAGATATCCCATCCCCAACTTGTTGAAGGAACTTATTGAGTAATAGTGACTTGATTATTTCAACAATCCTCAGAACAAAATCTTATCCACCAGCTGTCATGCAATGTGAGGAAAACACCCTTTAAAATTCTTCTATCAAACCTCTTGTTCAGGATAAAGAAAGTATATCCTCAAAAAATTGTCTTCACTTAGTTAGAATGAATAAAACAGGTGTATGTCTTTGGAATCCAACTGAGAAACTGGGGCAATGTAAAACCTAGTTTCTCCCTGGAGAGTATTAGTGTGTTTTTCCCACCTTATAAAAGTTATGTTTATTAGGGACATGTGAGAACCATAAGAGAGGGGAGAGTGTTGCCATATCAGAGGCAGTTGAATGAATACAGCCAAGGTTCTAACCAACAGTGCCCCCATTTACATCATCTGTGAGGGTGCTAGTGTGTTAAGTAGGAAATCCAACCAAAATATTGAAAAGGTTCATTTTTAGAAGGTCTGTGATTTTGTTTTCACTCTGTACTCCAGAGAGAAGGGCAAAGTAAACTGGGAATGGCCTCTAACAGGGAATACAGCTGTGCTTCAGGTACTCAGACCCTTCTCCAGCATTTCAGGAAGTCTCTCTGCCATATAAGAGCATAATTCCCAGAAGGAAACATTATTTCAAGACCTACTGAGTCTTTTTTTTTTGGTAGTTTTGGTGACAAGATAACACTGCTAATTTGTTTTGTCTTTAATCAGCAACTTGTCCATAAACTTGGAAAATTATCAATGGTGCCAAATTGTACTGTTTCAAAATTCACATTAAATCCTATTTAAATAGGGTTTAGCATTATAGGTGAGAAAGATGCTTATCGATTGAAAAATAGGCAAGCATCGTTTGTAAAGCAGACTACTTTGGACTCTTGATGAATAGGGTGGTAGGTAAGGGAGAAGGAGGAAGAAAAAGTCAGTATCTTCCAAGAAAAACATACCCTTACCCCCACAGATACCTTACATGCTTGAGAAATTTTGTTTTCCTTTTTTGGCCTAGGCTTCTGGGCTGGAAGGAGTCTTCTCTGATTAGATCTGAGCTAAATTTTACAACTTATCAGGGTCTGCCAAAGCACTCTCTGTACCGGGTGGGCAGGAGTGTTCCATTTCATCCATCATTCATAACCTGCTGGGCCGATTTTGTCAAGTATGGGATTTAACCAGTCAACAGAGGAGACACATTTTCAGTTGGGAGTTTTTCAACATCTTTGGGGCTTTATAAGTTATATCCATTAGGCCTTGGGATACTGCTATAACATTTCCTTGGATTTCTCTAGCTTCTCTCTCTACCCCTCTATGCACTTCCCCCCATCCCCTTTTCTTTATGCTGCTATTTTAATGAAGATAAGGCTGAACAACACCAGGGATGCCAGTACTGAAGTTATTTGAGTGTTCATTAGAGGCTAACTAGTTGGTGGAAATGAAAATAAATAAATCTATTTGCATCTGGTGAATTAACTAATGATGGGAAAGGGCTTTGGAAACATGGAAAGTATTAAGTGCTTGCTGGTTTGGAAATCAGTTTGCTGAGAGGAATTTTACCCAGATGATCCCTCTACCTTCCCCATTACTTTTCAGGGAAACATCCCCCTGTCCCTAGAAATTTTTCATGTTAAAAATTCAACTTTAATTCCTGGATTTTTTTGGAATGAATAAATGTAGGAAATTTTTTTTAAAAGGACTCTTTTATATTAAATAGTAACAACGTGTGAGGATAGGAGGAAAAATAACATACCACAAAGCTCTGGATCATTAATAAGGGCATAGATAACCTTTAAAAGTATGTCATGAAATCAGAATCATGTATGAAGCAAAAGCTCAAAGATAAGTTACGGAGATGATACCAAACTTAGAGGTGAGGACTAGTTACAGCATTTGGGAGCTATAATAAGTTGGAGGCCCTCTGAGCAGTCTGTAGCAGTTAATGTGATATGTGACATTGATTGGTGTGTACAGAATGTCTAAAGTGAGGAACAAAAACTATGGAAAGTAGGAATGTGGCTTAGGGCCATAGCCTTCTATATCTATGCTCAGGAAGCGGACAGATGCCTGTGCTTGGCAACATCAACAGAAGCTGTGTTGTATGGCAAAGGCTAGATTTATCCCTAAGGGACCCAACCAGCCAAAATAAAGGCATGCCTCCAGTCTGCCTACTGTTTGGCAGAAATAAGGACATTATGGCCATGTCTGGCCCAGAATAAGTGGCTGAAAAGCAAAAAAAAATTAGGCAAACTACTTTGCACTATATGCAACCCTCTCTCCTAAGCCCACCAAATATATTTACCCAATAACTATTTAATTTTTTCCAAACAAAACAAAACAAAATTGTGTGGGTATAATTTGGATGCACTTGAATTTCTTTATTGTGTAAAGGGATGGGTAGGGAGACTACAAGATCCCAACCTGACTTTGGAGCTAGCTATACGGGATTGGCAGATGATGGCTTTTCTTTGAATATTCCCAATAAGTGAGTGTATTCATATGCCTGCCTCTGACACCACCAGATGAAGAATGTTAAGGATCTTAGATGCCAGTTCTATGGGTAAAGGGAGGATAAAAAGATAGGATGTTATTGGTAGGCTTCTGGATATCTTGGCAAGCTGATGGTTTAGCCCTTCTTTCTTGTGCACTGTTTAATTTTAAATTGATAGAAACCTCATTTTTGCCATGTTTGGAATTCTTGTGATAGTCCCATGGAGCCAGGAACATTTATATGTTGAGGGAGGAGCCAGAAATATTGGTATCCTGGAGGTGGGGATAAATGACCTTTGGAATTTTTATCAGTTACCTTTTCCTGTTAAGGTCTCTCATTAACAAATTCTAATACCACTGTGTTTGTTTATATTACAGGTCATCCTGTCTGTCTCTCCTTGAACCATGTTAAAATTCTAGAATTCTGAATGTCTGTATCTATATAGAGTTTCATTTAGGGACTGAGATAAGAAGAAATCAGGGGAGATGGAAGTAGGGAAGGGGAGCATTGGAGCAGGAAGAAGCTGGGGTCATCTAGTTGAATTCTCTCCCCCAGCATGAATTTTAGTCAACTCCTGAGGTGGCTTACCATTCTCCAGTAAAACCTGGCCGGCACACGCATTTTAAATCACCCTGGAGCTCTGTGCAGTTGCTGTGATTGTAGCAAGTGAGGTTTCTTCTCTCATTCCCACAAACTGTCATTGGTAATCTGGTTTGTCTAGAGAGATAAGAGTGACAATCACAGATGTTCATCTTGTTAATTTCATTGAAGAAATTTTTTTTTTCTCCCCCAAAAGTTCCTACGTGTAAGGATTGCCTGGCTAATTAAGAACACAGGCGGACTTAGCTCCAAATGTTTAAATGTTCAGTATTATACATGAGTTACTTTCCCCACTAAATGAGGCTCGGCAGGGGGCTGCAGCAGGAGCAACCATCCATCTTCCGTGTCTATACAGTTTTCTTGTAGGAGACAAGATCTATGCTATAGTGTGGCTATAAATTTGGAATCGGAAAGGAACTTACTATATTTGCTGCTGCCTGCCTAATAAATCACCCAAAGCAATAGGGAGAAAAAAACCACGTCTTTCAAAGGCCAGGAAAACTGGGACAGAAGTCTGGTACCAAATCACCCAAGTGACTTGGCTGTTGGCTTTCAGAATTGACCTCCCCTTGCCCGGCCAGCCCTTGTTGCTCCCTATCTAATAATTCATAGCAAAGCAGAACTCAGGCCAAATTCTCTCCAAGATGTTTGTATAGAGAACAGAATGGGAACTGCTCCTGGAACTAGTGTGGAGTGCAATCAGGCTGTGTACGTGATGGAATCCATATAAGATTCCAGAATATAGCTGCAGGATGATGAACTGAAGATTCTATCAATGTTTTGTTTTTGTTTTTGTCTTTTTTTCCC
The DNA here is from genome assembly GCA_023553655.1 of Myrmecobius fasciatus. Classification (NCBI taxonomy): domain Eukaryota; kingdom Metazoa; phylum Chordata; class Mammalia; order Dasyuromorphia; family Myrmecobiidae; genus Myrmecobius; species Myrmecobius fasciatus. The sequence goes on from JAJPUD010007312.1 coordinate 58,428, forward strand.
CAATGAAATCTTATCCTGTAAAGCTCTGTATTTAAGATTTTAGATTAGATATTTGCTCAGTGTTTCATGTATACAATTCATAGGGAAACTTATGTGAAGGGGATGTGGAAGGGTGGAAGAAGGGGATGTGACCTATCCACAGAAAACAATCCATTTGAAATTGGGACTTAGGCCCATAGATTTGGAATTGGAAAGGACCTTAGAGGTCATATGGTCCAATCCCCTCCTTTTACAGATGAGGGAACTAAGGTCCAAGAAGATTGTGAACTTCTCTAGAATCCCATAGTTTGTAAGCTTCTAGTTGGAATTAGAATTAAGTATTTGATTAGTCCTTGAACTCTGGAGCTGGTGCTTTTAAATGTACCAGAGAGGGGACTCTTGTTGAAAAGTCAATCATTTTCTCAACTAGCTTCTACTATATGTCATGTACAGTTTTAGGTGATGGGGATATGAAGACAAATAAGAAGCTATCTTTGCATGTGTGGATATAAATGCATTGATATAGTAATATCAATTACATTTTGTTGGATCCTTGAGAAGTTTTTTACTACCTCTAAAATCAAATAGGAAGTCTTTTGTCATTTAAAACTTTTCACAAGATGGCCCCTTCCCCATTTCTATCTTCCTATATGTCAGTTCTTCCATGTGCTCTCTGATCTGGCTACTGGATCATACTGTTATTCTTTGTAAGTAACACTTCATCTCCTGTCTCTGTGACATTATTTTTGTTGTTCTCCATGCCTAGAATTCTCTTCCTGTCCTTCTCTCCCCTCCTCATTCACATTGTTTCCTTGACCTTCCTTTAAGATTGGATTCAAATCCTACTTTCTGTTGAAAATTCTCCTCTCCATCCCCTACTGTTTCTATCTGAAATTACCTTCCATCTACTATATCTTATCTTTTAGATATCTCATTATTATATGTTTCCCTAAATAGAATGGCACATTTTAAGAGCAGAAATAATGTTCTGCCTTTCTTCATATTTCCAGAGAAAGAGTATTTAGCCCACACTAAATGGTGGATAAAGGAATGTTGACTGACTTACATTATGTATCTGTAGTTTCATTGCTTACACAGTCCAATCACCCATTTATAATTTAGGATTAAAGTCTTAGAGAGAAGCTCTAATTGTTGTATAACCAATTTATATCAGAGATGGGATTTGAATGTACATTTTCCTCACTCTAATTTAGAATTTTATTCACTATACCAAAGTGCCTCTCCAATAAAAACTTTTATTTGCGTTATCAATTTTCCAAGTGTTTTCTCATCCAGTTTTCATTTGATGACTCTCATTAGAAATGGGACAGATGTGAATTCCCATTTTGTAGATCTGAAAATTAGGGAGGGAGATCTTGGTGAAGTGATTTGCCTAAGATCATATATCTAGTAAATGGAAAAGTCAGGAAATTTCATAAACTCTTTATTGCTCTAGGATAAAATAGAGATTCCTCTTTTGAGTATATAAAGCCCTTCATAACTGGGCTCCAGTTTCTTTTTTTTCCAGACTGATTATATATTATTCCCTACTTCCCCACATATGCTACATTTTAACCAAACTGATCTATTTCCTGTTCCATATAAATGACAATTTATCTCCTACCTTCATTCTTTTGTTTTGTTTTGTTTTGTTTTGTTTTGTTTTGTTTAGCAATCAGGAAACCTGATGGGACATAAATGTTAGTTATTGTTATTGCTATTATTATTGACTAGTCAATCAACAAGCATGAATGCAGCACTTTCTATGTTTCAGGCAATATAATGAGAGTAGGAGAGTCTAGAGAAAGTTTCTTGTAGAAGATAGATTTTTTTTCCTCTTTATCTTTGATTCTTGGAAGCCCTTTAAAAAAAAAACCTTCCTAATTCCCATGCTACCACCACTGCTGTTACTGGTATCATTTGTCCCCAGTTACTTTGCATTTATATTCTGTATATCTAGTATTTGTTTATTTGTATAAATGTTGTATCTACCAGTAGAGTGGGAGCGCGCGTGTGCGTGTGCGTGTGTGTGTGTGTGTGTGTGTGTGTGTGTGTGTGTGTGTACCTCATGTGCCTTATCTGGCTGGCACATAGTAGACACTTTATAAATTTTTGTTTAATTGAATTCAATGCAAGTCTAATTCCTAGCCTCAGGCTCATTATCACTTATTAGACTACCTTTACAATACATTGCAATGAAGCCCATTAAAAGAAAGAGAGAATGAAACAGCTCACATGGGAGGATCATTCATTTTGCTATGATTAAAATAATTACAATTCCTTTGGGCAGATTGATGTGTCTATCTGAAAATAAATTTATAAGCCAAAACACAGAAATAGGTTGTAAACTTCTTGAGGATTAGGAATATTTTAAGTCCCGTTCCAGTACTTAAATATAGTAAATGTTCAATAAATGTTGAACAGATACTTTTAACATTTCAGAAATTTTAAATCGTGTAAAACATGGAGGATAATAATGATTTCCTTGAATGGAAATCTTGAATAAATATTTTTAGGGAAAAATTTTAGGCCATGTATATGCAATACAAAAGATGAAAGGTTTTTGTTTTGCTTTTATTTTTCTTTGTATCCCCAGTGTTTAGCACAGTTCTTGGCACATAGCCTACTATGTGCTTAATAAATAAATAAAAACAATAAATCTTGATTATTTGACTTGAAGGTTATTAGTAGAATTGAATATCAACTTAGTATTCTCTTCAGATTTTTCTAATATTTTATGTGAGCTGAAAGATACTTTTTTGAATTCTTCTTTCTCAGTTTTTTTGTTTTTGTTTTTGTTTTTTGTGGCAGTAGCTATGTTTTTCCTAGCTTTCCAGATATCCTGGAAGTCATTTTCTTATGTGGATGGATATTCTAGGTGCCATAGTGTCAAAAGACCTCATGAGCTCCTGTTGATGAGCTCTCATATCCTAACAAAGATAAATGGAGAAATATTTTCCCTTGGTAGTTTGATTGAACTACTGGTTCAAATTGGTAAATTAGCTGGTTTGGTCATTCCAATAAAGGGCATGGACAAACTTCAGTGAAGTTGAACTAGTTTTTTGAGTATAGGGAAAATAAATTTAGAGTTAAAATAGATACTAGAAGCCATTGAATCCAAATCTATCATTTTACAGATGAGTCAATTGTGTTATAGAGTGATTAAGTGACTTATCCACGATCACAAAAATAACTAGTGTCTGAGATGGGATTTGAATACAAGTATTCCTAATAGCAAGAGCAGTACTCTAATCACTATTCTACCTAGCTGCCTGTTAACCATTCAGCATAACAGATGAGGAAGACATTGGATGCTCCAGGGATTAAAGTTTTCTCATTCTAAAAGAGAAAGGATTAAGGTATATTCTTTTAAAAAGTGTCTTCCAATGATAGTACTTACCTGCAGAATTTTCCTGTATAGTTACCAGAACATTGACAAGAATATTTATTGATGCCATCAATACAGGTAGCTCCATTTGCACACTGGTGATTCTCACAGTCATCAATGTTTGTTTCACAATTCACACCTGTGTAGCCAGCATTACACTTGCAAATGTAGCCTGCAATCCTATCAGAGCAGTTGCCATAAATACAAGGCTTGGAAAAACATTCATCAACATTGATTTCACAGTGTGCCCCTGTCCATCCTATGGGACACACACAGCCATAAGAGTTATAGAAGTCCTCACAGTCTCCACCATGCAAACAGGGATTAGAACTGCAGGCATCCACTTGGGAACAGCCAATGATCACTGGATTTGTAGATATTCTGAGAAACTGCTCTTCCTGCGGTTTTTTAGTGTGGACAACAGCATTTTCAAAGTAAGAGAGATAAATGCCACTGATTTCCACTGAGCTCAGACATCCTTGAAGACCATCCAGATTGTCAAAAGGTTTATCACCCAGATAAATATTGGTCTCTTCCCTTAGAAAGTTGAGGTTCCCGGTGGCCACTAAACTAGTCACAATGGTTGTTTGGTCATCCACCTCCATTCGCCACCGGGACGACTGGGCAAATGGTTCCATCATAGAAAGGAACACCTGATGCCACATTCCATCACTCACTGGCTGCATACTCCTCAGGCTCAGCATATAAAAGCTATTGCCACTTTGTAGTTGAAATACTAATCTAGAATTTTGAATGCTTATAGTAATAAATTCTGGTTCTTTCTCTGCATACAGCAAGATGATATCCGAGTTCCTGGTCCGAAAGCCAAATGTAATATTGGTGAGTTCCCTTGTAATCTTTCCATTACTTCTGAAAAATATTGTACTCTCCTGCCCATGAAACACAGCATTGGCAATACCTAAGGAAAGAAAATAATACCAGTGCGCTGATCTAGGTTTTCTCAATTAATCAAGAATTCATTAGGCATGGGGCAGTTAGGTGGCACAGTGGATAGAGCACCAGCCCTCAAGTCAGGAAGATGTGAGTTCAAATCTAGTCTCAGACACTTAATATTCCCTAGCTGTGTAACCCTGGGCAAGTCACTTAACCTCAATTGCCTCAGCAAAAAGCAAAAAAAAAAAAAAGAATTCATTAGGCATGATGTTGTGGGAAGTCATAGGATCTTGGGTTCAAATCCCAGCTATCTTAATATTTTTTTATTTTAGGCAGTTGACAAATCTCTCATATTTAATTTTAAATTTTAAATTAATTAAAATTAATTTTAATAATTAAAATTAAAATTTAATTTTAAAATTAGTTGGATTTGATGCCTTCTAAGGTCCCTCTGAGTCATAAATGTAGAAGCCCTATGGTACAAATAAAAATTATTTGCATAAAACAGTCATGGTCCATACCTCTTATTGCTACATTCACAAGACCATTGTGTATAGTCTACTTCTTGGGGTTTTTTTAAATCTTAAGTAGAGAAGGAGTGTTTAAAACCTCAGGACTATTATTATGTAGTCCTCCAAACATGGTGATATTTATTAGAACTCTAGCTTTGTGCACAACAGCCCAATGCAACAAAAATGGATTAAGGCTTCATTTATAGAGCCATGAGGTAAAAGAAAACATCTCTATGCAAGGGGCACAAAGGTACCTGCAGTTGCAAGAGAGTGAGGGGTGTGCTAGTAAATGTTTAACACCGACTCTCCAGAAAACAGTATCTCCAAAACTTTTTAGTAATTTTACTATTATTACATTTTCTATATTACTTTATTAAATCTAGATTTGTAGGGAGTTACAAATGCTGCTCACACTTAATGAACTATTTGAAGATGGTTTGAGCTGGCTCCAGCATAGCCCAGGGTGAATGTCATATGGGGAGGATTAGCAACTACTGCCCATCACAAGACATCTGCTGTGGAGACTGTCCAGTCAAAGGAATACTACAAAAAAAAATGTTCCCCCACTTTTTCTAGCACCAAATGAACAATTTAATTTTAAAGTTCAGTCGGAGTATGGCACTTTTGAACATGGGGTCATCACAACTTATTTGCTTTATAATCACAATTCTGTGATAGAAGACCGAGGTACCCAACCTGGTTCTGCTACTTCATCCATGTGTGACTGCAGATAAGTCTCAATTTCATCTCTAACATGTGAGGCTAGCCTTTGAGTTCTCTATGTCTAAATATGAGATTCTATGAACTCCTCTTAACAGATGCAATCTTCTTTGACATTTATTGCCTTCCTCTAATTCAAACCATTTGTCTGTCATCAGCATACATTTAGCTTAAAATGATAATTATAGCTTTGTAGGAGTAAAGGTGGGAAGACTCTAATTATTCCCTTTGCCAATGTAGAAAAGCAACTGTTCTATCACCTGTAATGTGACAGAGCATCCTGGGGTAACTCAAGGGTTAAGGGAGGACCAGGATCACCCAACATCTGGCTTGAGGTGGTACTTGAACTCAGGTCTTCCAGACTCTGGCAGCTGACTTTCTAGCCACCACACTTCCATCTCATAATTTACAACTGCCTCAGAGCAGTCCTTTGATTGCTCCTTCCACAACTTCATGCTTTAAAAAATCTCTCATTTAAAGTTGAGCAAATGCATATAAGAACCTGAATAAAATCATAATGGATAAATTAAATCCATGACCATGTATGAACTGAACAATTAGACTTAATCTCAATATAGTTTCATTTTTCAAAAGAGCCTACAAAGATTGGATCCTAAGGTCTTGTAAAATTTGATCTTAGAAAGTAGAAAAGGTGAACTCTAGCATTTACTCTAACTAAATCCTTCACCTCTCTCAAAGGAAAATGGCATCATGTCTATCCAATTACAGTCTCTCTTCTCTGAGTTAAGCCCTATATAAACCCTTTTGACTTAAGACATTTTTGTCTGCTTGAGGTCTAGATACTTTAGCTGTTTCTCTCATTTTTTACATATGTGGGCCCTGCTTCACTATCACTGTGAATGAAAACCCAAAATACCAACCAAAACTCTATTTTCAAAGGGCATCTCTTTTGGGGATTGCATTACCGGTATTTTAGGTGGCTTTCTGCATTCCACATCAGCTTGTGAGAGGAACAGGGAGAAATGATATGGACTGAATGATGGTCATTAATTTGGGGCTCTCCGTCTGAGAAATTTTGTGCTTTTTGCAAAGATAGCATTAGAATGCCTTGGACTTTTTGTAGCATGCTGTTAGGATTAGGGTTTTATCATTCAGATGTTTCACTTAAGAAAAGAAAACCAATAATGTTTATTCCAAAGTACAAGAAAAAATCTTAAAGTTAACCCTCTTGCCTCAGGGTAATAGAAACAATTTACTAAAAGCATTGGCAAGTGATAATAAGATTATTTTAAGCCTGAATCAGACAGGCATTGCCCAATGAATAAATGAAGAGAAATGTTAATTCAGAGAAACCTGTTTTAGTCTTTAGCTCACCCCATTTGTCAGTCAGTATAACCTTTGTTTCTCAAAGAAGCCCAAAGCAAACTGAATTTTTATCCTGGTACAGGCCAGAAGCAGAGGTGGAAACCCAGATTTGGTAATGAGTTTTAACATGCTGATTCTCAAAATCAGGGATTAGGATTTGTTATTGTTGTTACTGTTTTACTAAATAATTAATTTTTAAAAATTGAAAATAGTAATTCATCTGTTAATTAAGAGAGGCAGCAGTGGCCTGGTAGCAAGAGTCTTGGATATGAGTCCTGACTGCCCTGAACTACCACATCAACTCTCAGCATGAATTTTCTCATTCTTCCAGTGGGGGAGAGAGGAAGAGATGTTCAAAAAATGGAGCAACAAAAGTGGAACTATGATCTTAAATCATTTTTATAACTTATTGCCTTTTTCTGTATCCTTAGCACCAGGCCTGCCACATAGATAATAAATAAAATAGATAAATACTCATTAACTGACAAACTTATTTTCTTATGAGGAAACTGATGTTTATAGAGTTTAAGAAATTTAGCCAAAGTTGCATTGGGCAGTCAGTCAGTGGAGGAAGTGAATCAAATTCTATTCTTCAGGCATAGCAGCTACTCAGCACAAGCAAGGAATCTTCAGAGGAGACTGCTCTCCTTCTTATTCCCTTGCCTATGCCTTCCCCAAGCCTCAGAGCTCCATTATATTATCCAGTGGGGTTAAAGGTGGGGTGAGAAATCTTTCCAACTGCAGGATCACTTTTTCCCAGTAATTCAGGGAGATTGTAACCTAGGGCTCCCTGGGCTGCATTTTATTTGGGGGAGCAGGGAAGTACAGAAGATTGATTGCCTTTATTCATCAGAAGAGTTAGAGCTGGGATTGCTTCAGAATTATCAAGAGATGGGAGAAGCAGCCAAGAAGGGGACCCATCTGACTTCCACTTGAATTTGCAGAATCTTGAAAGAAGTAGGAAAGAGGTAAGGGGCTTTGGGATTAACTCAATTCTTTTCCTGATACTCATGGTGGGATACACTAATTTTTAGCAGACTAGTCATTTGATCTGCATTATTTTTATGTGAATGTCCCTTTATGATTAATTAGAAAAGATGGTATCTTTTAATTATACCTACAATCAAAGCCTCTTGATACCAGCTGACACTGGGATTCAGATGGACATGGACTGAGTTCACACCATTTGACTTCTTCACAGGCTTTTCCAGCTGTATTTGGAGGACACGAGCAGGTGAAGTCATCCCAGATGGAATAGCAAACACCTCCATTGTGGCAGGGATTGTACTAGAAGAAAGAAATGAAAAGCAGAAATAATATTATTATGTAGAAGTGGAATGGAAGAAAGCAAGACTATATTAAAAACTCCCCTCTGCACCTTATTCTTTCCCAGATCTACTCTGTGCTAAGAAAAAGAAGGCTGACATGGTCAATATTTTCAAGAATTTTTCATGCCTGTGCATGTGTGTGTGTGTTTGTGTGTGTGTGAATGAGTGTGCAAATATAAACAAAAAACAAACAAACAAAAAAAACCCAAAAGAAATTGCTTAGAGGTCAAAGGAACTAGGGTTACTTTTTTCCAGGCTCTTTTGGTGTATTCCAAAATTCCTTGAGAGGAAACCTTTCCAAACAAGAGACATGATAACTACCACATAATTTTAGGTGGTGCTTCCAAATGAAATGGGAGTTTTAGTGATTCCACATGTAAGTGCTTTTTTAATTTTATCTGTGGAGCACTATACTCAGTAAATATATATATAGTTTATATATTAATATATATATATATATATATAATTTGGAGTGTGTGGTGATTTTCTGAAACTTTTTTTTGTTATTGTTGCTATTATTTAGAGTTGTGACTTTATCAATGTGGAAAACTCCCTGGTATGGTGACTTCATATCCTAAGACAATTTTCTGGGTCTCTAAAATATTAAATGACTTACCTGTGGTTACACAGCCAGTCAGAGGCAGGCCTGGAACCCTAGGCCTTCCTGATCCCAATCAACCCTTTATCTGCTATTACCCCACCCTTCTCTTCAGGAGCATAGTACTGGAAAAAGAAAATAAAGCATTTGAATGGTAAAACAATATTTTATGAATGTTTATGGAAAACTGATGTAATATACATATGATAGCTACTTCTCTTCCAACTTCTTTCCTAACTGACTTTTTCAGAAATAGTGAACTTTCTGCTGGGTGATTTCTATTTAATTGTTTCAGTACAAGGATTAACTTAATTAAACCCATAAATGGCAATAAGAGCTCAGGAAATAAATCCTTTCTGCAATCTAAAAAAAAAAGATATTTTTTTTCAGTGGATACAATGTCTATTTTGAAATTATTATGATCTGGGTTCAAGTTTTGCTTCTGACATATACTGGTTGTGTGATCCTGGACAAGTCATTTATTGCTTGTTCTTCTAGGCAGCTCTTTTTATAAAAAGCAGAGAATATGGCTACTTGCACTGGAAGAAGTCCTCATCTGGGAATTTTGTCCACTAATTAAATCATCAATCTAGTTCCTGTTGTTGGCAAACTACTACTTGAAATCCAGATACAACATGCCACTTGTTTCTGCATGGCCATGGCTTAAAATTTTAAATACAACAAAACTTTATTTTAATGTGTAAAAAAAAAAATTCTTAGCTCCCTGACCCTACAAAAAAGAAATAGGCTGGATTTGGCCTGTGGGTCAAAGTTTGCTGATTCCTGTAGGGAGGAAAGAATAGCCACAGTTAGGATTTTAGTCTTTTTTGCCCTTGGTTTTTATAGCTTATTAGTACATGTGATTGGTGTGTGGTGCTCATAAGTTCAAAAAGACATATTTACTTTGCAGTGAATTTTCTGAACTCCTTAATCCTAGCCAGTTACCTTGATCTAATTTATTGTTGGTCCCTAGAGGGTCAAGCCAGAGGTTACCAGAGTTGGAAAACAAACATTGCACAGATTGGATTTTACCAATGGTATGTTTATAGCATCCTTACATACACATATGTTTATATGTGTATATATATATACATATATATACACATACATACATACATAAGGAGTTTTAAAATGGATAGGTGTATAGTAAATAGAGCAGTGGGTTTGGAGTCAGGAAAACCTGAGTTCAAATCTAGACTCAGACACTAGTTGTATGACTCTTGGCAAGTCACTTAACCCTGTTTGCCTCAGTTTCCTCATCTGTATAATGAACTGGAGAAGGAAAAGGCAAACTGCTCTAGTGACTTTGCCAAGAAAATTTTGAAATGACTAAACAACAACAAATCAAAATAGATATGTCAAATGACATTTGTGAGTGGAAAATCCTACCTTGCAAAGATTGTCCCCAGGACATCCAGGAGTCACATTGACAAGCGTCTGATTGAGGGTTGAATTTCCTTTTGAAATGGGGAATAATTCCAATTTGTGACTGTTTAATCTTATGTCCTGGATACATCCTTTGAAGTATCCACCCCAGACTTCAGTTTCTTTTTTGTCTGGTAGGCCTCCAACATAGAGAACGTCTCCATTTCGAATTTTCCATGCAGGAGTAGAAAGATATCCCAGGTTTTGGGAAGACTGATAGAGTTCAATTTTTTTTGGTTCCATTTTCAAGGTAATCAAGTGAATATTTCCATCATTTAGAAGAGATCTTCCCAACAATCTGGAAGAACTTGGGGTCAACACTGCTAGTCTTCCATGTTCCAGCCATACATTAATATATTGGAAAGTACTGTTCTTCAAGGCCAGGAGAAAGCTGTATGACTTGCGGGTTCGGACAAACATGGAAAGGGTGACAATCTGTTCCTGATTGTTCTCAAGTCTGAAGAGAGCATATCCTGTGGAGTCTTCCTGTCCAAATCTGCCAGCTGTATACTCTAGGAATTTGGAGATAATAGGGATAGAGGAAGAGAACCAATAGAGAAACATCTTAGGATTTAAATCAAAAAAGGATGGATGGAGGAATGAAATATTATTATGAGGATCAAATGAAATGATATATTTTAAAGCCCTCTGTAAGCCTTAATGTGCTATATAAATGCCAACTGATTTATTATTTCATTATTATTAGAATATATATTTGACTTTTAAAAGAGCTGGTGCTGCTATTTAGGGAAGTGGTATATCACAGAGGCTGGTTTCAGAACCAGGACAGCTTGGGTTGGTAGATTCCCAAAGACTGATAAGAAACAGGAGGCAGTCACCCTGGTTGTAGTCTTAATTGGAGGAGATGAAAAAGGTACAGAAAAAGTGTTGGAAGTCTTTGGATTTTAAAGTTAATTCCCTATAGTGATTTATTCTTAGTTTGTCATTTGCTTTTTTTGTTTCTACAATATTAGCTGTGTCCTAACATCACAATACTATGTTATTTTGACATGTGGTTTTGCGCCCATTTTCTGACTTCCTCTCCAGCTAATACCATTGAGTCTAACTAATCAGACCCTTCAGCCTTGATTTGCCAATGAAGAGTCCCAGTTCAAGAAGAATATATTGATAATGAGACAGTCTGGTGTGACATGTTTCAGAGAACTAGATGATTCAGTTGGTATTTTATGATTCCCAAAACATCAAGGTTGCAAGCATAAATGAAAGATTCTATGAATTGTGGACCTTATTCTGTATAGCCATATTTCTATAACAATTACCCATGAACCAGATCTCTACAAAATCTGCTTTAAAATATGCCAAAGATATGTCTATTTGTAAACTGTTTTTTTAATTTTGTTTCAGTATGGAAAATTAAAAAAAAACAAACTTAAGACATATACTGATAACTAGTCAATTGTGTACTAAATTTGATTTAAAAATCAGCTAATTCCTCCGAATGTTGTCATAAAACAAATATAAGCCAACGAAGTTATCAGGCAGAATGGTATATTTATCTAAGACTGATCTTTTCCTTATTGCCTTCTAGGTTGCCCTGTTTTAAAGGCATATCTATGTATGCCTTTAAATTTTTATGCCGTAAATTTTTATTATCCTAAAGCAGTTTTTAAAATCAAGATATTAAAGTGTGAACTAGAGTAAAACTGACCTACTAGATATTCTGCATTTGGCATATAAACTTGACTGTATTTTCATCAGAAATGCAGAATAAGTTTTTGCTTTTTTTCTGACATCTGAAATGCCCCTTCTTAATTCTTCCCTGTCCTTTAAGACCCAGCTCACATTCCATTTCTCCCATGAAAGCTTTCCTGATTCCCCCAAACAGAAATAGTTCTCAGACTTCATGCAGCATTTTGAATATCCTTATGTTTATCTCCATGTTATATGTGTCTTTCTTAATGATTTAAAATTCCATGAAGGCAGGAACTGTGTCATATCAGTCTTTGTATTCCATGTGATCATAGATTTAGAATTAAAAGGTATCTTAATGGTCATCTAGCTCAATTTCTCATCTTACAGTTGTGAAAACTAGGTGACTTTCCTAGCATCTATCACTGTGCTTATACAGTAAATCTTTCATAATGTTAATTAAATTGAATTGAATTTTAAATACTATTTCAAAAATATTAAATTCATGACCGTTTTTTAAAAATTGGTGAAATCTCTCATGCTTTAATCAAAATTTGGACAAAGATTTGGGTCAATTCTTTTATAGCTGAACTACAACAAACCCTGTTTAAGCCATCATATGGTTTGAAAACCACCTGCCTAAAAGGCTACATTTCCAGAGCATTAGTTTTATTTTCTACAGGAGTAAGGCATTTTGAATCTGCATTTGGAGACCACCTGCTTGAGGCAACCACGGGTAGCTTTCAAAGCATATTGTTAGATGAAATAACCTCTTTGAGAAGGGCAACAGCTCCAAATACATTGCAGTATTTTTATAGGAAAGAATATCCTTATTAAGACAAGTTGGCTCTTGAAGCTTCAGGGATTTTAGGGTCGGCATAGAAACACTCAACCTCATGGGTGGCAAGGGTCTGTGCCCATCACCTTAGGATGCCTGCAGCACCACTTTTCAGAGACAAATTAGAAGAGAGACGATAGTAGTTACTTTTTTCTTAGGGAGCTTTCCTTATCAGCCTCTCTATTGCTATTCTATAGGGAGTGAGCAGCTGTCTGTGTGGTGTGATTTGTGAGGAACCAGGAGACCTCCATACCCATTGGCCCTGAATACTACATGAAGTTCCCATGTGACTAAGACACTGAAGTCCCATGTAAAAATGCAAATGCTACACAGGAAAGGTAAGACATTCAATCATGTTCCAATATTAACATCTTAGTTTGAATTGCAGAACAGGATTGGCTAGCTAGTTAGTGAATTAGCATTATTTAAGGATATGCTATATACCAGAGACTGTGCTAAGAGCTGGGGATGCTAAAAAAAAAAGGCAAAAAATAGACTTTATGTTCAAAGAGCTCACAACTCTAATGAACAAGTCACCTACAGGATTTTGGCATCCTAGAATTATTATATTTTAATGGTTGAAGGTAAAGCCTGTAGAGAATTCTTTGGAATCTTAGGTGCAAATGGGAGCAATCAGGGGCACTATCCTGACCCTAAGAAGTCAGTGGCAGCTTGCAAAAGGGAGGAAGAAGCTCAAATTTTGGGGAAAAGTGTTCCTGAGGCCTGTCCTAGGATAGAGGCTTAGAGGGACTGAGTCCATTTTCACAAAGGCCCATGGGTAGTAGCAAAGCTGGTACCGGATCTGATTCTGAGCCCAAAGCTCTACCCGCTATTCTTTATTTCCTCTCAAACACAATGAAAACCAAAATAAAAATTTTCTTTAAAAAATAAAATTCAGGAGCCTTAGATATATTATCGAAAATGAATTAATTCTCTAGAACTATAAAGAGATTCAGAAAACAATGGTCTATCAGATAGATCTTTATGATTATATTGGCTTAGGGACAACTCCATAAAGTCTAAAAGCCTACTTTACAACAGAAGATATTGCTTTAACTTAAAGTGAAAAAGAAAATTTTTTAGGTTCATTAACAAATGTAGGGCACATATATTAATGATCTGCTAAAGAGATCACTACATCTTTAAGGAACGTTCCAAAATTGTCAAAAGCTTCAATATGTGTTTTCAACTACCTAGAAGAAAAGGAGGTGACTGTAAATGAGGGCTCAAGAGAATTCATGGTAAGTAGCCCTATTTATACATTGTGAGTCAAAAACAAAGAATTACAGTGAATTACAGTATCCTATTTCTAGAGTAAGTAGAATGATGGGAGTTTCAAACCCAACATACCCTGGCTTTAGAGTTTTTTTTATCATTTTTCTTTGCTGTTCTTATTCTATATTAGATGCTATATTTTAAGCAATTTTGTGTAAACAAAAAACTGTTAGAGAAATACATGGGTTTCTAAATGCAGAGAAAATGTGTTAAGGCAGTGTTAAATGAAGCATACTTCATAACGGATTCTAAGTGTGACTAGTTTTAAGTAATTTTTCAGACATGCTATTGAACTTGTGATCACAAAGTGTGAAATAGGAAGTACTGTTATAGTTTCATCTGAAACTCTTATTATATGTTTTATATAATATTGACCAACCATGCTCTCCTCCACCCCTACCCTAGTCAGGTTCATGCTAATCTTGTAACTCTTACCAATGATTCCTAAGCTTTTATTTATTTTTTATTTCTGCAAAATAACTTTGTGTAAGGAATATAATTTTTAAAATAATTTCAGAATTTTTTATCCTTGAATTTAACACCTCATTTGGATTTCTTATGGCATTAATTATCTTATGAATAACTGAAATTAATTATCAAAAGTGGCCAATGAATATTTTACAGAATATCCATGAATTATTAAGTGCCATGCTTAAAGTTCATTAGTGGAAGACCACTGAATTTGAAATCAGAAGACACTTATAGCTCTCAAAAATATAACATGTAATGAATTTATTCATCCTATCACCCTTGGCTGAAATATTGGAATTTCTGAGAGTTTGATAGTTTGTGAGAAAAGTTGGGTGTAGTGTTTGAAAATGAGATGTCCTGAAAAATCTCTTGCCCTCTTCTCCTCAAAAACCCCACTTTTTTAGGTTAGTTGTTTTGGAGGTTTGGAGAGGGTGGGAGCACAAGAATAACATGCCAGTGATGAAGGAAATCTGCAGGTAAAGGTAGGGATCTTGATGATTAAGTGAAACCTTGTCAAAGTAGTTCTAGGGGTGCTACTTTTAGGCATCCAGTTCAAAGTCCCTTTTCCAGGCTACTCATCCATAGGGATGTGCTTTCATTGGCTTAACTGAACAACCTATAAAGGAGGTGGTTTTTTTCATCCAGGATATTATATAGAGAAGGTGAAATTATTTCTGTTGCCACATTATGGATTTTATGATGTGAGGCTCTTCTTTTGCCTAACCTTAGTTAACTGGTAGTGTTACCCTATTTTTTAAAATTGGATATTCTTGATACCCCAAATACCTTCAAAGTCAAGTAGAAAGAGGTCTTCTTTTAGTGTCTGAGGATTCTGGCTTGAATCCTGTCTCTGTCACTTGGGAAACTTTGAGCAAGTCATTTACTCTCTCCAGACACCATTTCTCTTATTTGTAAAATGAGAGAATTGGCCTATGTGACCTTTGAAATCCATAATCCTATAATTCAGAGGAATGAGGCTCTAAAAGTAGAATATTAAACATTGAGATACTTTCATAAAGATAATTTTTTGGACAATTGTCTTTCCTAATATCCCTCAAATTACACATTGCAAATAGTGTATTCTTATCAAGATTTATCAGGTTCCCTCTAGAGAAGCATATTCTATTCATCAATATATCAACCAATAACTACTTATTAATCACTTATATTGTGCCAGACAATATCTACAAAATAAGTTAGTTGATATTTATTGAATTGGCAAATTATATTGGAGTTTAGGGAGTTGTTGGTTTATATTTAATCATCAATGAGTAGACGAGACCTTATAAGAAACTGTCAGAACTAAATTGTTGATTGGGAGCTTCTATTACACCTACTTATTAGCCTAGTGCCCACTGTCCATGTATTAAAAAGTAGTAAAGTGTGTGTGGAATGAATGGGGAAGAAAAAAGGAGATATTCTCTCTCTCTCTCTCTCTCTCTCTCTCTCTCTCTCTCTCTCTCTTTCTCTCTCTCTCTTTGTCT
>JAJPUD010007312.1:74415-110081 GCA_023553655.1 Myrmecobius fasciatus
CACACACACACACACACACACACACACACACACACACACACACACACACAACTCTGGAAACTTTCCACCAGTACGATTCTGCAGTGTGTCCTTGTCAGCATAGTCAGTGATGGGAACAAACCCTCTGTTGGTTCCCAACAGATAATTTTCATTAATAATGATGCACAAAATGTTTTAATTTCATAACTAACCAGTTTTTCTTTCTCTATTTGTCTGTTAAAAGAGGCACACACACACACACACACACACGTGCGTGCGCGCGTGCAGCTTTAAATTTGAAATGACTTTTTTGGAAGAAAAGGGTTTTTGTTTTCCCCTGTCTTACTTTATGGGGAAAATCTCTCCATTAAGCAACCCTGAATTTTTCAAGTGGTTAAAAGGGAGAACATTTTGAATGGTGTGGGAAATTAGAAGATGCTGTAAGAAATGAGAGGAAAAGAACTACATCATGAAAATAAAACCTGGTACCAAAAGCTTTCTGTCTCTGTTCCTTAGAAAGAAAACAAATCTTAAAAATAAAACCATAGATTACTGAACCAAGCATCCCTTGAATCCACTTTTCTTGGACAGTTAGCATCAGCATGGTCAGTATTAACCTCATGGATCACTACATCTGGAAGCTGATCAAAATAAGTCAACATCTGTTTGCTATTTTGAATATGTAGTGAAAATATTGCCTAGTGTCAATTAAATATTTGGCAGCAACTTTTCTTCAAAAAGAAGGAAACATTGCTTAGAGTCTCCTTAACTGGAGTGTTTCTTCCCCTCATCCTTTAAAAAAAATCTCACATATTACAACTGCCATTCCATCTAAAATATTGCAGACTTAGAATCCTTTCCACAGAATGAAACAGGGCCATGATTTGTAAATAATATTGCAGTTGGGGAGAGGATAGGGGTGGCAAAGGAACCTGAATAGTTTCTAATAATTCTTAACCATTCTTAACTTATAAGGTTATATTGTTAGAAGGTTATACTAGCCATGAATGGTTTTAATTTCAATTCATATAAAGGAGAAACACATATTTACCAGATGTTGTTCTACATGCCATGTTGCTTTTCAAACTTTGGAATAAATTATTGCCAAAACTTCAAAGCAGTCTGTTGCAATTAAATTACTGCATTGTAATCATACTACTGCTAATAATAACATTAATAGTGAAAAAAAAAGAATGTATGTATTGCCTTCAGTGGCAGTGCTTGAAATGATCCCACCCTATCACCATACTCTGACTTCTGATTTCATTGGTCCAAGGAACCTTCATTGTGGAAACTGTCTACAAATGCAGACTGGTGACTTCTCTGTAAGACCTGAGAGTCTTAGATATATACCCCAAACACTGTGAGGTTAATGCCCATTGCTGTATAACTAGTAATCATGAGAAGAAGGAATTAAAGCCAGGTTTCTTTTACTCAGGGCCAACCTTCTATACACTGTTCACCATTGCCTCTAAGAAATGGCTGAGTTAAAGATTTTGGAATCTATTTCAAGCTGGATCATGCTAAAGAAAAATAAAAAAGCAAAAAAAAATTCCTGGGTCTTGCTGAGAGATGACTTTTTCTCCCCTTTTGAACCATCTGGCTCAGAGGTTTTGTAATGTCTCTTTGATATTATCCTGCATAGTAACTCAAAGCTGGCTTTGTAAAAATTATCCTGCAGCTCCTTCAGTGTCTGGCACATAGTAGGTATTGAACACATGCTATTGAGTTTGCTACTTCACTTGAAGAGCATTAAGTGAAATAGGAGGGAGAGTGTATTTGCACTTAATAGTAACTGAGGATGTCTCTGAGCCCCCTTTCTTTGAGAAGTATTTCTCTGTCAAATTAGACTTAAAGTAGGTCCCTGATCTCCAGAAATGTTTAAAGTTTAAGGGTATTTTACAAACACCACAATGAAAGTACCAGATGAGCTACTGGCTTATTCTAATATCTCTGGGTGAGTGAAACTCTGACTTTCTATGACTGAAATTTGGAAATAATTAATGCACATTGCTAACCTCCTTTTTTTTCTTATCAGTGGACAATCAGCCACAAAAGTTCCAAAGGGTCATTCATTAGGTTTTTCTAGCCAGCTGTGGTAGTAGGCAGGTAGCTTTGTTCTTCCTGCTCTGCTTTGTGACAACTCTCCCTTGGCAAATTGCCCCTCCTTACCTCTCAAACAGTTCAGCCCTTCATAAGGCCGGTAGCAATCACACTGGTAACTAAGCCACAAATTGACGCAGCGTCCCCTATTTTGACAAGGATGGTTTTCACACCAGTCTTTTTTATTGCAGCCTGCTTTGACGTTGAATGATGAGCCTGATGATATGTTCTCAGGAGTAATGAGATTCGAGTCTATTGTAATGTCTTGGAGACAGCCTACAAATGAAGGTGCAGAATGCAGATTATAGATGTTAAGCAGAGCAGCGCCATCATTCGTCTTCCCTACTGGTAAACCACCCAAAAACGTGTTTTGAAATGCAATCAACACTTGGTCACTATCAATTGGAGAAGGAGCTTTATTGACACATTTCTTTACACAGGAGTTGTCACGCAAAGCAAGGGTAACAGCTTCTGCGAGGGTTACCTCCACTGAATGCCATTCTCCATCACTGGTATTGTGGGAAATGTGCAGCAACACCTTAGACTGGTTATTGGCTTGGACTGAGAGGTAGACGTAGCCGTTCCACAGCTCAAGTTTGACATAGGTGTCTTTATCGCCTCGGAGAAGGAGGAGAGCTGATGACTGAACGGTCTGAAAACTAAGGGCTACGTGAAAGAGAGAATCCTTGATCCCTGGACCACTAGTCATCCACAGGAAACTATTACCCTCAAAGGAGAAAGTAGTGACAATGTCACAGAGTGACCCAGAATAGCCAGGTGAACAGAGGCAGCTGTATTCATGTTGGCCATTTTGTATGTAAGGGATGCAGATCCCGTTGTTCTGACATTTGTTTTGGGTGCAACCCAGGAAAATATCACGGCAGTCCACTCCCCCATAAACTATCCCCTGGAAGTCTTGCTCTGGGCAATGGCAAGTGTAATTTCCAGGAAAATTCTCGCACGTCCCACCATTTTTACAAGGGTTTGAGGAGCATTCGTCAATGTCGTCTTCACAGCGGAGCCCTGTGAAATAATAGAAAATATTTTGAATGAATAGATTTTAAGTTAGAAATTCAGATTTTATTTGAGTATGAAGACTTCACAATGCTCACTTAAATAAAGTCAACAAGCATTTATCCTACTGTGTGCCAAGCAGTGTGCTAAACACTGAGGATCCCTGTTAAATGACAGAAAATATTTTCAATGAGTAGATTTTAGGTTAGAAATTCAGATTTCATTTAAGTATGAAGACTTCACAATGCTTACTTAAATTAAGTCAACAAGTATTTATCCTACTGTGTGTCAAGCACTGTGCTAAACTAAAGAAAGTTACAACCAGTCCTGCCCTTACTGAGTTTACAATCTAATGAGAATACAACATGCAAGGGACTATGTATAGACAAGTTATATGCAGGATAAATTAGAGATAATCTCAGAAGTAAGGCACAAACATAACAATGAATTTATTTTGCAGTGGCTGTTTAGAACTGGTTTATTTTTAGACTTCATAATGGAATAATTGATTGCTTCAAAGAGAAATTGAGGTAGGAATCAATCACAGAATCAATCAACAATAATCAGTAAGCATTTATTAAGCACTAGCTACTGTGCTAAACTCTGAGAGCACAAAGAAAGGCAAGACAATCCTTAGACTCAAAAAGCTTACATTCAAATGGGAAAGACAGCACATGTAAATCAATACACCCAAGATACAAAGTAGATAACAAGTAATCTTAGAGGGAATGGCGATAGCAGTTTATATGTGGAAAGATCTGCCAGGGAGATAGTTGTTGAACTGAGTCTTAAAGAAAACTAGGAATGCTGAGAGTTAGAAGTTGGGATGGAGAGCATTGTAGGCTTCAGAAAGAGCCAAAGCAATGGCATGGATATATGAGATGAATTCTCTTAGATAATGCAATCCATCTAGGTTGCAGAGTTCACAAAGGGGTATAAAATATAAGAAACCTTCAAAGGAAGAAAGGGGCTAAGTTGCAAATCATGAAATCTTGAAGGCATCAAAATCTCAAAGGCCATCTAATCCAACCAATTCTGATTTTCCTAACACCATTGATAAATGGTCCTTAACCTCTGCTTGATAATCTCTGATAAGGGAGAATTTGGGTACAGGTCTTATTTCTTATCTCTTACCATCAAGCACAAAGTATGTTTGATACATACTTGATGAATTAAATTGATTGTTTTCTGAAGCTGATCATTTTCCATTTGTAGCATTCTCACTGTTATTATGTTTTTCCTTATATCAAGCAAAAAAAATGTGCTTCTCTGCAGTTTGTACACATTTTCCCCTCATTCTGCATTCTGAGATCAAACAGAAGAATAACTCTAAAGATATTCATTCATCCGTGAAACATTTATTAATATTTATTACATTTAATGTACTGTGATGGGTCCTAAAGGAGCTACAAGTATTAATAAGATATGGACTCTGCGTGCCACAAGTTTTTTTTACTGGTATCTATTTATGTTCTATAGTATCTCAGGGGGTTAGACTTTCTGATTTGGAATCACACTACATAGATATTTATACCCACCAAGTTTGATACCCTGGGGATTATCCTATAATGGTAGATGAAGAATAGTACTTCAGAAAGGGAGAGCTAGAGGAATTGATTGGTGATTTGCCCTGAATATGCATCATTTGTATTTCTGCCTCGGTTCAGTGATTAGTATCTGTATATTCAAATTCTACACCACAAGTTATGTCCAAGAGAAGAGATCTGATTAGGGATTCAAGAAAGAAATAGCCTCCAGTCCAGCTATAAAAAAGGTATAGATAGAAGGTAGCCCGTAAAGACCTTATAACTGCTGGGCAGGAGATGGGAGAAAGATTAGAAATGACATCAGGGTCCAGACATGAGTTGATGCTCTCCTAACTGTAAGAAAATGTGAAGAAACACCTCTCTACCAGACCTCTTGTCTAGTGAATATAAAGGAAACAGAAAGAAGGGAAATTTGACTTGGGAAAGGAAAATCACCTAGTTCAGGTGAACTCCATTCTTAGCTACTGAAAAAAAAAAAGTGGCAGAAGTAGCTATTGCATCTCTGTCATAAGTATTTCAAAAATCTTGAAAAATAAAAGAAGTCATTCAAGATGGAAAAAAGGGCAAATGCTCCTCTTTTCAAAAAAAAACAGATTGGTGGTTTTAAAAAAAGTATCTACAAACTATGGACCAGTGAGCTTGACCTCATTTTCAGTGTTATAATAGATGTCCAGTAAGATCCTAGCAATAGAGAAGTCTGAATAGTCATGGTCCTGTTATAATGGTCTTAAGAGGTTGGGGGCACTAAAACTGGGAAGATTTCCTATAAGAGGAAGGTAAGGAGCTATTGAAACCAACTACACCATTTTGCCTAGTTCCAATCTTGAGTTAGCAAGACCAAGTTGTAGTGTTTGAGTAAATACTTTCAAATTATGGGGAGGTGGTAAGAGAAAAGGGGACAGAATATGAATTTGAAGACAAGAAAATCTGTGTTTGAATTCTTTCTTGAACTTTTACTTGTTGTGTGACCAGGGGCAAGTCATTTAACTACTCAGCCTCAGTATTTTCATATGTAAAGTGCTGTTTGAAGTCTTCCTGATATAATGTCTATAAAATTTTCTTCAAGTTGTGAAGTGTTTTAAGTTCCAGTTTTTATTATTCTTCCCCAATTGCAACACTCATCTCTCCTATTGATAGATTAAATGGCTGAAACAGTTAGTTGTAGGAAAGATGCTCATTTATTCTTTTAATTGAACTGTCATTGGCCACTTCAGATACCAAGCAAAAAGATGATGTCTACTCAGGAAACTGAGTTTAATTTTTAAAAATCAGCAGGGAAAAAATACCCAAACAAAGGCCTTATTACCATGAATCTTTATGAGTATTTTGGTTTGAAGTTCAAAATGAACAAATATGATTAGCAACATCATCAATAGTTCTCCAATTCTTCAATAAAACAAGTGACCAATGAATATTTTATATATATTTTGGTTCTCTGACTATGCCTCCTGCCATAATGAAACTCAATCTAACCTTGGATCAGCAAGCAGATAAGTCATTTTCATTCAAAGTAATTTGAGTTAGACGTATACCTTATTGGGACCAGAATATAAATTAAAAAGTGTTTATAATAATCCATTTGGTGTCTCCATCAGAATCATTCACAGTGTTCATACAAATGAGAGTTCTTCTATTAGTGGCAGAGGAGCCACTTGTCAGGGGTGCTTTAGATGGAATGCTTTTTTAGATGGAACAAAGAGAACATGACAATCCTTTCAAAACAATTCAAGTCACAGCCCAGAAGTTGTGTTCAAGAGAAGAGAACTGATTTTGGATTTAAGAAAGAACTATCATTTGCTAGCAAAAGTCAAGCTATAAAGGAGAGCCAACTCAGAAAGTCCAACTGAATGACTATTTCAACAGAAATGTTATACTCAGTGGTGATAGTGTGAGGACACCATAAGAAAAGGAAAAAAAATCAGAACTCAGAAATTTGGAAGAGTTGCTTTGGTTCCATGTGTTCCCAATATGTGTATTTCACTACCTGAATACTTTGTAAGTTAATGCTTGTTCTTCCTACAGATGCTGTGTAGGCTTGCTGTGGAATGAATGAAAAGACATTTATTGTATGCTTACTATGTGCCAAGTACTGTGTTTACAAATAAAAAAGCAAAAGTATTACTCTGCCTACAAGAAACTTAATCTAATATGAAGAGACAATCCACATAAAAGAGAGAGCAGAGGTCAAGGAGGAGCACTTCAGTCTGATAAGTTAAAGCAATGATGAATTGAACCATAGCGAAGTGGATTAGCTCAGCTCATGCAGGAATAAAAGAAGAGGTGATGATGGTTTTAGGACTAGAAAATAAGGTGAGAACAGAGGAACTGTGAGACAAGACATTGGTGAAGCTGTCAAAGAGATGGCTAGAGAATTGGGAAAGAAATGAATCACAGCTGGGATTTATCTGAAATTGTGCACAAGGAGAGGCAGTAAGTAGTTGAGACAACAGGGCTCCAGGGTAGAAAGAAACTCCAGAGAGGAAAGGATTAAAATCCCCAAAGTATGCTCTCTGAAATCAGGTATAGAGTATGTGGCAATTTCACAGATTTGGTCAAAGAGTAGAATATGAGAGAATATGCTTTAGATTCTAGGTTGGGGAGTGGTTTTGGGTGGAGAAGTTTTATATAGCTACTTTTTTGTAGTTAATTTGCCATCTTAATAAATATCTTTGCTCTGAGCTAATTATGTCTACAAGCTATTAAGTTCATTGCTGGGCTGAACTACAGTTTTAGAAATATAGATTCAGAGAGTTCTAGAATTTGGAAGTGATCACTCTTAAAGAGACCCATCTTGTAAATCTGTGAGCTTAGATTGTTTTAGGTTGGCAAGAGGTTATATTGTGCTACAATACTTTCCTGGATTTTGTCTTTCAGATGAACTTTCAAGTGTTTCGATTGCTATCCTACTTTTCTTGTAAGTATTTTTACGATATCCAGGTTGGTGGTTATACGTAGGCATTTTTTTGCTTCTCACTATTTCTTTTTCCTTCATTGCCTCTAGTTAGATTTGTAAGATATCAAGAAAATTAATTTTTACTAAACCTTCATTTGTAGAACCCCATTCCTGGTCTAGGGTCTGTCATTCCTGTGATCCAGATACCCAAATTCTGATCTCATATATCATCTTCTTAATCAGCTATTCATTTCCCAAATCAATTTATCTCTTTTTCCTTTAATAGATAGCAGCAAGGGAAACATCATCTGTGCCTTTATGGTCCTTAGTTGCTTGCTTGAGCCTCTCTAATCTTTGGCAATTCTTTCTATATTTACCTGGTGTTATGTTTTGTGCCCATATCAGTCACCAGAATGAAAAGTATTCATTTTGATAAATTTGGGGAGATGCTTTGTTATACACATGACAATGGACTTCTCTTTTGTTGTTGTCAGGTCCATAGATGATTGGCTTGAGTAGGAAGTCATTGACTAATTGTAAGAGGGCAAATAGGTGGCAGAGTAGCTAGACTGCCTAGATAAGTTGAAGTGAGGAAAATTTATCTTCCAGAGTTTAAATCTAGTCTCAGACACTTATTAGTGATTCTGGGCAAGTCACTTATCTTGTTTACCTCAGTTTTCTCATCTGTAAAATGAGCTGGAGAAGGAAATGGCAAACTACTCCAGGATCTTTGCCAAGAAAGCAGTCACAAATAGTCAGACACAATTGAAAATGACTAAACAACAACTAATCCTAATCTTTTCTTCTTCTGATCAGTATAGGATACTTTCTTGTCTGACAGCTTCTATGGCTCATCTTTATCATTCCTTCTTGGATAAAGAACTTTTTAATGCTCTGATTAATCTATCTCCTTTCTTTTCAGGAAAATGCCAAAATTTTTAGATTGCAATGATAAGTTAACACCTGGTGCAAGCTTCACCTGGTGGAATGGACAGATGAGAATAATTTGTTCTAATGGCCATCAAGGCAGGTAAAGCAGGTGCTGTAGAGCCCTTAGAGCTTGGTTAGACATCAAAGACACTAAGGTCATCCACTGCATCTCGAGTCATCACCAATCATCTTGATTTTGTCTTGCCACTGGACAGTGATGACTCTGGAAGAAAGAGTAAGACCAGCAACTTCATGCAACTCTGCCTCATTTAAATCCAATTTAGGCATGAATCAAAATTAAAAAAAAAAGATCTTCCCTAATACAATCACATATTTTTCCATATCTTTGGAACACCAAATATTAAACTTCAAAATGGACTTTTTTATTAGGAGGCACCAGGAGACAATTGTATTTCATTCACTACATTATAGGATCAAAGAGTTGGGACTGAAAAAGACTTCAGGGACTGTTCAAGTTCATTCACCACATAGGTCATATAGGTAGTTGAGTGTCAGAGACAGAATTTGAACTGAGGATCTGTGACTCCAAGTTAAGATTCTTTCCTCTGTACTATGTGATAGGAAGGGCAAATTCTATCCAGTGGGCATTTCCTGTTTTAAGTCAGATTTAAAAATTTTCCCCCAAAAGAGCATCCTGGATTTTTGTTACTTTCCTTAAAAATAGTAATAATCTTGTTGTTTTTTTTTAAATTATGTTTTGTGTAAGGATTTGAGTATGAGAAGTCTATATCTTACCCAGATGGTCCTACTGAGGAATCAGCACAGTATTTTCAATATGACACAAAGATAGCTTAGAAATGCTGAATTTGGGGAAATTTTTAAAATCAGATCTTTGCAACTAATTTCATGAAAAATCTTCCTAGGTCAGCATCTTTTAGGATATGTACATATATATATGTGTGTGTGTGTATATATATATATATATATATACATATGATACTTTTCTATTTTTGAAAAAAAAATCTAGATTTTTAGAGTAGAATGAAAATGCATATGACTATGATAATTCTGGAATATGCCTTACTAATTTTTTTCTTACAGTCTTTTGGATGGGAGAGGATAAAACAAGGAAGTTGATACCAAAAATTAGCAGAGAAAGAATAAGAAAGTCCCTATCTTCTTTGATGAGTTCAAGTCATTAAAACCAAATGAATTATATCTGAGAATATCCAAAGAACTGGAAGATGAGATTGCAGAGCTTTGGCCAATAATCTTTGAGAGATCATGATTAATTTCCAAAGTTTCACAGAATTGAAAAAGGGAAAAAGTTTCCCCATTTTTTTCAAAGCAAAAAAATGAAGAATACAAATTATAGGCTAATGAGTTAACTTTGATTCCTGGCAAAATTCAAGGATGCATTATTCAAGAAATGATTAACAAACATCTAAGAGAAAAATAGTAATTACAGATTATTATTACTATTTCTATCAGCTATTGTCTCAAGATTATGGCATTCCAAACTAGTTCTACTTCCCTTTTTTTGGACAATGCAAGTAAACTGGCTTATCAAGGAATGCTTCACAAAGTCTACCTAGATTTTTTTATAATTTTAAAAAGTCCCATGCTATTTCTGGGGAAAAGATGATTAGACAATTTTTAAATGTTTTATGGATAGGCTAAAAAATGATTAAATGGTTTGGTATCATTGTATATGGAATTTCTAATGGAGTGCCCTGATGAATTATATTGTATTGAAATTATTTATTATTGTTATCATTGATTTGAATAAAGAAATAGTTGAAGTTTAGAAGAGATAGTCCACATACTGAAAGACAGTCAGGATGAAGGGCATCTGAAGAGTAGAATACTGGGCTAAATCTAATAAGGATGAATTTAAATAGGAATATATGTAAAGCTGCACACATTTTCAAAAAAAAAAATTCTGGGCCCACATTTCAGGTACATTATTGAAATGTAAAAATCATCCAGAAGAGAGCAAGTAGGTAGATAGATTATGGACCTTGCAATGATGCCATGAGAGGATTGGCTGAAGTAAATGGCCCTGGTGGAGAGAAGACTTAGAGGGCTATAACTGTCTTCAAGTATTGAAGGGCTGATACCTGGAAGAGAGATTGAATTTGTTCTTCTTGGTCCCAGAGGGGAGAACCAGAAGCAATGAGTAGAGAACAAAAAAGACAAGTTTAGGCTTGATAAAAGGAAAAATATTGTGACAATGAGAGCTTTTCTAAAATGGAATATACCCCTGAGAAGCAGCAAGTTCACCCTTATTGGATGTACGTTATAAAAATTATCCATTTAAAATAAAGGTTGAACATCACTTGTCATCATATATCTTATAGAAGGGATTCTGTTTTATTCCAACTCTTTGTGATTTGGGGTACAGTTATATCTTTCATTCAATGATGTAAGCAAATTGAATGATTCATATATTAAAATGTAGGGAAGAGGGAGGAACATATCCAGATCTAATTGTTAAAGCAGATACTATGGAAAGGGACAGTTATGACATAAAAACAAGGATATCAATAGTCGCCCAGCAAGTCATATGAGAAAATAATTGGGAATGAAGTGAGAACAATAGTTGTCAAGACTTCAGATGTTTATACACCAAAGTACAGGCTATGAGTAACAAAGAAAATAAATTTGAGAATGCAATTTAAGGCGAAGGATACAACAATAAACCTTTACTAAGAAAAAAAAAACAAAAAGTATTTCTTGGTCTCAAGAAACAGATCAAATGATCTACAGACAATCATGGGACTCCAAATCATACAGCAAATATATATAATATACATATAATTATAGATATAAATATATTATATATAAATATAAACATATTTATATAAAATTACACATATATATAAAATATCTAACTTCAACTTCTCATTGATGCAAGGCAATTCTTTTCCTCTTGCTTAATTATCACTTTGCACTGCTGTTCTAAATTTTCTTTCTCTTTTGTTCCTCCTTATCATTCACTTTCTTCTTTTACCTCCACTCGGCAAAGGACCTGATTTGGAACTTTGCTAAGAAAGCAGTAACCATTACCACCCTTTTCCACTTAAGCTTATTGCACCAAGGATAAAATACATTCCTCTGTTCAGCTTTTAGATCACCTCACAATGTGGCTACAGTCTGTCTTACCAGAGTGGAAAGACAAAATTTTAAGTCACATACTGTGTTGCAGTTAAATTGCTTTGTGGGCTGTTCCCCTTACACAGAATTCTTCTCTGTGCCTTTGTCTGAAATGTGCTATCTCCTCATTAGATTGTAAGCTCCTCGAGGGTAGGGACTGGTGTTTTAATTTTCTCCTCCTTTTGTGTCCCTGATGCTTAACACAGTTCCCATATTAGTAGACATTTAAGAAACATTTTTGGATGGAACAATTCTTTCTCTTCCTGTTTTCTCTGGGAAAGTCATCTAATTCCTCATCATTCTCCATTTTCTTTGCTCAGTTTCTATCAATTAACTATGGATGTTCCTTAAGAGTCTGACTCAGGCCCCCCATCTTTATTCTCTATTCTCCTTCACTTGGTACCCTCATAAAATACCATGAATTCAACTACCATCCTTATGCAGAGATCCTTACAACTTACCTTCTTAAATATTACTTTCTTCTGTTCACTCCATGATGTGGGTAGGTTAGCTTACTTGTTCTTCCTCACACATTGTTTCATCTCCTGTTAAGATATCTCACACCTGAAATGTTCTTTCTCATCTCTTCCAACTCTTTGAATTTTTCCAGCTGCTAGTACCATTCCCTTTAAGATCTCCTTGTGCCATATTTTGTATCTCTCTCTTTCTCTCTCTCTCTCTCTCTCGCTTTCTTTCTCTCTCTCTCCATATATATATATATATATATATATATATATATATATATATATATGTGTGTGTGTGTGTGTGTGTGTGTGTGTGTGTGTATATATATATATGTATATGCACACATATATATATATATGTCATTTTCTCCATTAGAATGTCAACATTTTTTGGGGGAGAAGGAACTACTACACTGCTTTCATCTTTATATCCTCAGAGCTTAGTATAATGCTGGGCACATCATTGTCACTTAACAAATGCTTCTTGATTGGTTAGTTTTAGGAAAATGCAAGAGAAAAGATGGACATAGTAATATATATATATATATGTACACATATATATATACACACATATGTGTGTGTAAATTTACTAAAAGTCTAAACAGTTATTAGAATTAAGCATGGAAAAAAGATAAATATTGGTGTAGGTTCATTCTTGAAGGCAGTTAAGTGATACAGAGGATCCTGGGTCTGGTGTCAGGAAGACTGGATTTTAAATCTCACTTCAGAAGCTAGTGATCTTAGGAAAGTAACTTTACCTCTAGTTTGCTCAGTTTCTTCAACTATAAAATTGGGATAGTATCAGCACCTTTCTTAGAGGGTAGTTGTGAGGATTAAATTATAAAACACTTATCACAATGGCTGATACCTAGTAGATGCCATATAAATACTCATTTCTTTCGCCTTCCCTCCCTCTACTTAGACATCATAAGCAACTTGACTTTAATACTGCAAAGGGAAAGAAAGGTCAAAAATATCTTATTTGATACACAGAGAAAAATAAAAACAGGAAAAGTAATGAAACCTCTTTGCCAGCTATTTGACAGATGATGAACAAAGAACTAGGTCCACTGTCAATCAAGATGAACAGATTAAGCAATATTTATAGGACTGTCTGTATCATTCAGACATCTTAGCTTAGCTATTTTTTAACTTTGCCCAAGCTTATATGTTTGGCTCAAAGATATATAGTCTAAGAAATAAACTTCTAAAACTGTTGCTTTTTGGTTTGTGTAGAAAAATTGTCTGCCGAGTTAAATATCTTTTATTTATATCTTTTCTGAATATTCCTTGGTCTTAAGAATCTGATTTTTAATATTTAAAATAAAATTATGCTTACATGATATTTTATTACCTGACACATCCTAAAATTTTCATCCATTTGTGCTCTGTATCTTTGAAAGAAAAAATCCACATTGATGAGATCATAGATCCATTGGAATATTGAGGTGAATAACATTAATTAATACACATGTTTTTAAAAAACCCTGATACTATTATTGTATGATAAAGAGATTTGAAAGTAATTATTAACTTATTAATTATATTATTACTGAAACAGCTAGTGAGAACTGATTTCTACAGAAATTTAGGATTTAAACTGTTAAATTTTTGTAAGCTTTATTTAATTAAACTGTAATTTTTCCTGACTTCATTATTTAAATTCAATTTTTTTAATTAGACAAATTTTGGATTTAATTTTCAATGGTGTCTACTTTGAGTTGAATTATTTAAATATTCTAATTGTCAACCAAGAAATATACTAATAAGGAAATCAACTTTACTTATTAAACACTGTTGTATAACAAAATCTTTTAAAAACAAACTGTGAAAGATATGATTTTAGTTTCTTGTAATAAGTAAGACAAAAGTTACCTGTGAGTATTGCAAGAAGAAAAATTTGTGAGGTGGCTGCAAACATTTTTCTGCAAGTAGAGACGACTTTCTAAACTTCTAAGTCGTTGACAAAGCCAGTTTGTGATAATTTTGTAACTTTTCCTGAAATGAAAGCTTGTTTTCCAGAACTGTCCAGTTCTACTAAGGTGCTACAATAGATAGCTTAGTATTTATTGGCTGTGCATTTTCCCCAGACCAGATCAGCAGGGCTTAGCATAAGACTTTGCTTATGCAATAGACCTAAAGCATGTTTATCTCCCTGAACTCCAAACAGATAAAATGATCTTTTAAATTGTATCAATACCTTTATTTGAATAAATACAAGGATCTATGTTCACAGGAAGATGAGAAGAGAAAAAACAAAAGGAATACTATTATGTGCATATTTTATAGATTACCTGGAAGGAAGGGGAAAATAAATGAAGAAACATAACAAAAGATGATTGTGAAGGGGAAAAGCATGTTTAATGTGTTTCACCAACTTCATGATTTTGCCCAAGAAATATCTTAGGATAAGTTCAAGTTATGGAATGTCTATTATTTTATGTTTGAATTATGTAGAACAGAGCCAATAAGTAATCAGAAAAGGTCTCTCTCTGAACAGCCCAAATTCATGTCATAAAATTCATGTCCATTCCTTATAGAAGAACCTCTTGAGTCCTTACTTAGAATGTGTGAAGTAAAGTTGAAAAGCTATCTCCTCTGAAAATTCAGAAGTGTTTGGGCAAGAACGAGCAGAAAAAGAAAAAAAATTGATGTTGTCATGTGGATATGCTACAGATCACCTGGAAAGGAAGAAGAAATATTTGAGGAGTCTGGGATATAAATCACAAGACTGACATGGAAGCATACTTATAGTGTTGATGGGGAAATTCTGCTAGAATTTCTCTTCATTAGAAGCAGAAAGTCTAAGACATTGTTGGTTTTCCTTAATTATAATTTTATTCTTCCACAGCTTCCATATTCTTCCATAGACAAAGCAATAGTGGAAGCTGTTCTTATTGGCCTTTTTCTTATCAGTGAAAAAGAGTGGGCTGCTGAAGTAGAAATGATGAGGCCTTAGGGAAGGGGTAAAGGGAAAATGACTTTTATCTTATAATTCCTAATAGAGTTAAAGGAAGCTAGAAATGAGCAAATTCATACCCTAGAATTGGGCAGAACAGCTTTCAAAACTTTAGAGAAAGATTAAATGGAATCCTAAGAAATTCTAGAGAATTCTCCTCCTTATCCAGTTTCTAACTTTGTGGACTTTGAAAACCATGAAATTATACTCCTTGCTTCTGAAACTTCTCTCAAAACCTGGGACTTCTTTGGCCTGAAATAGCCTAACTACAATTGAAGTCTGTTCACCATAGACTATTTTTTTCACATAAGCTACCCTATCCCTGTTCTCATCATTGACTTGCTCCTGAAGCCTCCATTTTATGAAAAAAATGCTCACCTGCCTTTATTCTCCTTCTAGACTTTGCAATCATACCCCTGTACTGAGTACTTTCCTCCTTTCTACCAGTCTTCCTTTTATTGAAAAAGGAATTTAGGTTGTAGTAGAAGACAATTGTCTTCTACTACAACCTAAATTCCTTGAGGGCAGGGACTTTTTTGGCTTATCTTTGTATCTCTAGCTCTTAGCACAATGCCTGACACATAGGAAGTAAGCTCAAGAGGAATGGGAAACCCTCAAGAACAAAAATCTAAATTGTTTGAAAAGACCAGTGGGGAAACAGAGTAAATTCATTGACTGATTTAGGTAGATGATGGAACCAAGGGAGGGTAAAATATATACCAAAACTGTCTATTAGAAATACTGTCTTTTAGAAGTGGGAGCTATGAAGCTAAAAATTAGCTGCAGCAAGGGAAGTGTGTTAAGGATAACAAAAACATTTTTTCAAAAATTATATTGGGAGAAGAGTATCAGAGAAAGGATAGGATTATTATACCATGTGGAAAATATAAAAGAGGCAGAACTGATCAACTTGTCTCTTTTCTTTTTCCCTTGTAATCTTTATTTCTCTGTTTTACCACAGAGAATAATATTTGGACTAGAAAGGACAAAATGAATGACTAATAGGAGTTGAAACTTATGATTAAATAAGGAGATAATAAGAGAGCCCCATAATAAGTTCAAATAACTAGTTGCTTACAATAGCTATGATTGCTGAGCTACTGATTCCTGAAAGATCACAAAAGACAGAAAAAATGGCATAGTGTTGGAGGAAAGTAAATATTATTTTGATTTTTTTAAAAATGAAGATGTTACAGTGATTATTACTTGGATACCTTGCAAAATTCTAGGACTTATTACTAAAGGTGATGAATGGTCAGTGAACATCTAGAAGGGGAAGTGCTAATAAATAATATGATGAGAGAGTATCACTTCAAGAATAGGAAATTCCAGAATAAAGTAATTTCCTTTTTTGACAGGAGCATCGTCAAACAGTTGCTATAGATACTATAGATACAATTTGCCTCAGTATCTGAAAAGTATTTAAGAAAATCTCATGCTATTTTTGTAGGCAAGATGAAAAGATTGAGAGCTAGGCAATAATATCAATTTGATATCAAATGGGGTTAATGAACAGACCAAAAGAGTAATCATTAATCAGTCATGTCAATTTAGAGGGAGATTTCTTATAGAGATCTGTTTTTGACCTCGTGATTTTTTAATCTTTTTACCATTGATTTGTATGAAGACATTTTTTGGCATGCTTAGCTGAGAAGGATAACTCACGTGCTAGATGACTGTAGGATTTCAAATCTTATTAGTTTGGGCCAGTGATCATAGATCATTGGGGCAAATCTAATAAGATGAAATTTAATAGAGATACTCATAAGTTCCGAAATTTTGGTTCACAAAATCAGTTTCATAAATTCAACATCACTGAGCTAATCGCAGATGGGGAGACAACAAAATCTGAACATAGAGTGTGTCATAACCTCACTGGTGGTCAAATGCATATTATAACTGTCAAAAAACCCATCATTATATATGAATAACTACATTAACTGAAAGGAAAAGGACACACACACACATACACACACACACACACACACACACACACACACATTCTGTGCTCTGGTAAGAGCACCTTTGGAGTACTGTGTTCACTAATAGCTATCACATTATAGAAGGGACAGTGATAAGCTAAAGATCACACCATATAAGGTGAACAAGGTAATGAAGGGTTTCTGAATCACATGAAATTTCATTGAAAGAGCTTATCAGGTTGAACCAGGAGAGGAGAAAGCAGGATGGGTAGATGTGATTGCTCCTATTAAGTATAGGATCTACTAAGTATCTACTATTAGATACTGTAATTCACCAAGTATTTGAAAGTCTGAATGTGTGGGAGAAATATAAGACTTGATTTTTCAAATCCCAAAGGGCAGAACTGGAGACATTGAGTGGAAACTGCAGAGAGGAAAATTTAGTCCAAGCAGAAAGAAATGTTTCTTAAGAATTAGGGCTTTCTCAAAGTAAATTGAGCTGCAGAAAGAAAGCTTTAGCTCATCCAATTAATTTCAGAAAGCATGTCACTGAAGGACAGACATAGGTAGTTAATGTATATAACTCATTCTCCCCAGATTTAGAGAGATATTGGTAGCTGGAGTACAAACACAAAAGCAATGTGTTCATTAGCCCTAGGCAGGATGGGCAGAGTCTTATAAATGAGAGAGAATGCTCTTTGATAGAAATTTAAATCTACTTTGAAGATTGAGAAAATAGGATTTATGAATAGTAAAGACTTCGTGTCACCCCTCCCCCCTTAGTTCAAAATGAGGAAACTGAGCCCAGTGAGTTATTGAAGTGACTGGCGTAAGGTCACTCAAGTAGTATATGGTAAAGCTGGTCCTTTGCCTTCCTTCCTGTCTGCATCAGGCACCTTTGAAGTTACTGCACTCTGCTTAAAGAAAAAATGAATGGTGCTGTTTGATTTGGCAAAATTTGCATCCAAAACGTTCAGAACAAAACAAAAGTGAACATTCGAGGTTAAAACATCAATTATCAGGAAAACACACATGTGAAACTGGTCAAATGTAGATCAGATAGGATGAATATCTCATGACTGGGTGTCTGTTTTATGCTTTGAGATTATCTTTCATTACAGCTTAAAGCATTGTTATTGCTTCTAAATACATGTAGTCCTGATTTGATTTTCTAATTAAATTGTATTTTATGGTATAAAAAACCCATTATTCACTATTTTAGTAGTTACATTGTAAGCACCAGTCATCTCCCTCTTTATAGACATGCACACACACACAAGCAAACCCCAGACGTGATAATATTTGTTCCAGAAACATTTGATTTCTCAGTTGAAAAATACAGAATGTACATGGTGGTATTGATTCAGACTATTATGGAAACATCCTCTGAAGTCTGCAAATAAAAGACAAAATAAGGCAAAAGGGGCACGTTCAGAGTTTTAGTCCAACATTTCGGTTGACTTTGCACTTCAAAAGCCCCAACTTGGAAGCTCAGTGGGTGCCGACCAGTGATTTTTTGCTCATTTTATGGGCTAACAAGCAGAAAAGATAGCAGCACGCGTGCTTGCTCTTGTTGATTTTACTTTGAAAAATAATTTCAGAGAAACTCAATCCAGTCCAGTGAAAGCTCATCTAATTGACTTGGATCAGAAAAATCCTGGAACCTGCTCTGTTCTTGTTTATTCCTTTGTTCCTTGTCAAGAGTAAATGATTAAGGACCAGATCTCCAGGGAATGACAAAACCTGCTCCTGTATTGAGCGAGTTTTGCCATTCCAAGTAACAGTCAACCCCTGCCATAACCAGGATGGTTTAAACATCCCTGGGTGGCGCTAACTGGGCATTTCTCATAAAGGCAGAGAATAGCGCTTCAGCTTTAGAAGTCCAGACAGACAACTTCAAAGACCCTGAGGGGAATCATTGGCCTATGAGTCTGGCATTTAAGGCCTTTAACAATTTGGCCTCTACCTCCTGCTCACTACAAATATCCTAATCCCCTTACAGAAACTATCCTCTCCAGTCAGAATACATTCCAGAAAGTAAATTCTAAGAACGTACCATGTACATTCTTGCTCTTGTGCTTGTGTTTCTTCTCTGTGTGGATCATTTATCTAAGAACTACTTTTAATTTAGAGTCCACATCAAACCCTATCTCCATTCTATCCCTCAGTGAATTCTCCTTTTTTTTGAAGTCCTATTCTATTTGGTATTATTTGCCATTTAGCTTAAACTACATTATCTTATTATATACACACAAATAATATAATGTAAAATGTTATATTATATATGACTTTGTGTTAGGAACTTGTATGCTGAGAAATATGTGTTCTGTGCCTTATATGTACATAAAAGATAAAACACATCAAATTATACTACATGCTATAATATATTATATTTGGGTAAAAATTTAAAATTACTTTGAAGACTGAATAAATAGAATAATTGATTTAAGGGCTGGAAGAGATATTAGATATTATGAAGTATTATAATATAATTTATATTATACATACATTTAAGTCACAGGGGATTTATACATTATACTATATATGTACATATAAAGGACAAAGAGTTTATATTTCTTGGCATACCAATACCTAATACAGAGTCATACACATATTGAGCCCTCAATTAATTTCTACATGTTGTGGATGGACATCCATATATATTTTTAATACATAGCATTACAATGGGACAATAAGTAAAATGCTTCTGATTTTTTTCTCTGGTACAAAAGGAGATAGAAGAAGGTATTTTATAACATCTTACAGAAGGATTTTAATATTTAACAAAAAGAAAACATTTTGTTGAAATGAGAATTGAATCACTTCTATCTAAATATAAGGAAAGCTGGCTTGGAATTGACATCGTAACCTATACCTACCTGAAATGCTTCAGGAAAGAATCCATGGGCCTACATCAATGTGATCATTCATTTCTCAGTGGAGGAATTTGATCCATCCCATGAAATCTCATCAAAATATTTCTTGGGAATATCTGTGTTTGACCCAGAGAAGATATTTCCAACTTTAATGGTCAATTGAAAACTAATGTCATTGTTGTGCTGCCTATTGATTGATAAGATTCCACTGGGCCCTAAATAAAGTATAAATATAAAATTTATATTAAACCTAAAATGAAGGTCTTACCATCTATGCTTTGCCTCAGCTATGATTAGCTCATAACCCCACCCCCCATTTTTAGCTCATGGGTAAGTGAGAAAAACACTGAAAAGGGAGGCAGGAACCCTAAGTTCTGGTCTTATCTTCAGGTCTCACAACACTTGTGACTATAAGTACTATTCTCCTGTACTATAGTCCAAAGCTTCTTAAAATGAGGGTTATTCCCATATGGAATTACTGAAAATGGGACTGTGATTTATTTTCTGCATTTGTATGCCTATTTTATATACTTTTATATTTAGTGTTGAATAAAGATTTCTTGGGCAAAAAAGGGTCATGAGTGGAAAAAGAATCTTGCTATAGTCCACATATGTAAGACGGAAAAATTGGACTAGATCATCTCCAACATTTTTCCTGGCTCTAACATTCCATAGTTCTATGATTCTAAGAGTGACAGCCAAGGTGTCTTAAGGTTATCTGTGGCCAAGTCTACTTATGGTGACGGGTTCAGCAGAAATGGATTCCCAGAGTAAGAATAGGAAGCCTACCCCACACAACATTTCCCTAATCAACATCCTTTTGCAATAACATCACTAATGTATTAAATCAAATCCAACCATAAACAATATTGGAAACATTATTGATTCCAGTCACTTCCAGAAAAACTAAGGACTCAGATAAAGCCTTCCTCCCCACAGTATCTCCCTAATAAACATCCTTTTGCAATAACATCACTAATATATTAAATCAAACCCTAGCAGAAATAATATTGGAAACATTGCTGATTCCACTCACCTGCCAAGAAGCTAGGGGCTCAAATAGTCTACCAAGGCTGCAAGAACATTACCTAGTATTGATTGGAATAGACCAAAGGCAGATAACCCTTGAACTCACAAGAAGAAAAATAGAGTATTGTATTCTGATGCCATAACTTACAGGAGATGAAAGATGCCTTTGCTGTGGTACCAGATGAAATAGTGGTATAAAAATTAGTTTTTCTCAGTTGTCACTAGCATATTTGACTGCACCAAGCTTATTAGATTATATTTGCAATGTTATTCATCAAAAATAGACCACTGAACTTCTGGCACTTTGTTTAGACAAATGTCCCTGCATTTAAATTTCCTTCCTTAAAACTTTCAGATTCTGGGGCAGCTAGGTTGCATAGTGGTTAGAGCACCACCCCTGAAGTCAGGAGGACCTGAGTTCAAATCTGGTCTCAGACACTTCCTAGCTGTGTGACCCTGGGCAAGTCACTTAACCCCAATTGCCTCAGCAAAAAAAGCAAAAAAAAAAAAAAAACTTTCAGATTCTAAAGTCAAAGCCAAGAATCCCAGAGACTTTTTTTCCATATTTGTTATGCCTCCTCCTTCCTCTCCTCAAAACACAGTCTTTAGGGGAGAACTTTATTAATAGATCTATGATTCTAAAGATTTTGGTCATTTCTGAATGATGTAAAAACAAAGAAAACTGAGGCAAAGCCCCTCACAATCTGATCCTGGTTTACCTTTTCTATCTTATCTCTCATTACTCCCATAAAAATGGTATCCTTCAGTCACAAGGATCTATTCCCAAACATGTTTTGTGCTTTCCTTGTTTGCATTTTATTAATATTATATTAGTTCCTTTACCTTATATGTTTAAATTCTCTCTGTCCTTCAAAGCCCAAATAAAATCTCACTTTTTTCCTCAAGCCTTTCTTGACTATCTATCCAGAATTAAATTCTTCCTTCTCTGAAATTCCTATAACATTTTCTGTTTTAGGTACACATTTGGCACTTTGGCATATCATTTGCACAATTAGGTAAGGAGAGTTTCATATTTCTTTATATCTACTGTACCTAGTGTAGTACTTTACAAACAATATTTTCAAAAAGCTCAATTCTTCTGGATTTAATAAGGAACAGAAAATCACTTTCCTACAATTTTCAAGCATCTAATTTTTTTTCTCTAAATGCAACTTTCAAGTTTGCCAGATGCCTCTAAGATAGATGCAAAAAAAGTATAGTTGTCAATACTGTTCCTCTCTAAGCTCACATTGCCTTTTATTTTAAAGATCTTTGATATAACTTGATTCTGGATTTTCCTCTTGAGACAATTTGGGTCTCTCCACAAAAATTGGTATCCTTAAGAAAGTCTTAGAAATTATATAAAAAATGAGTCTTCTACTTTTTTGAGACAGAACTGGTTCTTGTGGGGGGGTCTCTGTTACAGTATAACCTGAAGTAGTTTCCCATTCCTGATCTAAATTGATGAAACTCCTGAAATGAATAATTACTTTTCAGGGAAATTAGCAATATAGTTGCTAATGGTAAACTAATCCCAAAGAAGAATTCATAGAATTCTGTGGGTATTGGGGTACAATTATGATACCTATTATTTCCCAACTTGAACACAATTTGATTGTTATTTTCATCCAAGGAACATTTGGAATTTGAATAGCTTTAGTAATACAGGGTTTCTGTGCTACTTAAGAATGAACAGATCCACTTTAGAAAGTACATTCTTTCAACATTCCTCATAAAAAAATCATGTGGGAAACATTACTAAATCTATGTGATGATTTTATTGAGAGAGTTTAATTGGAAATTTTATCGTGTCTTTTATTGTCTCATAATTACTGTGGTTTTTAGTTCTGTGGATTATTCTGTTTGATCCCTTCCAAACTTCAGCTTGTCTCTTGTAGTCTGTCTTTTACAGATGAAGTCATCATGACTGCAACCTCAGAAGCCAGCAAGTGTTTGACTCAAAAGAGCTTGCCTTAAAGGAACTCCTGTCTCATTTCATGACAAGTTGTGGTATCTGCTCTTTGGGCACAAGTGTGAGGTTCACAATACATCATCTTGAATGGATATGGCATCACCACATCTGGAAGAACAGTGAGTGACAGCTGGTCCTGTCACTGACCAGAAATGATGTCCCCTTGCTGACAAATAGGTGACTTTAATGGAAAGCTCAAGAAAAAGGAAATAAGTCAGGCTTGAAAGAGAGCCTTAAGCAACATTAAAAACTAGAAATGATGCACACACACACAAAAGATGTAGAGTAGCATATTGGATAGAGAGTCAGCCTTGGAGTCAGGAACAACTGGGTTCAAGTCTAGACTTTCACTCACTAACTGTGTAAGTCACTTAATCTCTGAGTATTCATATGAAATGTCTTCAGATTATAAATTACTATGGAGTTTCTGATTCATATTGAGAGGAGTTCTATTCTATGAGTTCCCCATAACGATGCAATCCAAGATCCCAACCATATATTATAAATATATATTTATATATACACATACACACACATACACACAATATACTCATTTTCTTTCACAATATAATGTACATGTATATATATATATATATACACTCAATTTCTCACAAAATATTCTTACATAGACATATACAAAAATATACATAACAAATCTGTATATGGTATGTATATAATATCTACATAATAAACATGTACATATATGGCATTGTATGATAAAATGAGTAGAGTTTCATAATTTGTATATTTGTCAATGAAACCAAGGAAGTTAGGAAAACCTGAGTTCAAATTTCACTGACATTTACCAGTTGTGTAGAGTTGTGACTCTAGGAAAGTCACTAAATGTCTCTGTGTTTCGGGCAACTCTCTAGGACTTATCTTCTAAGGAAATCTGTGCCAGTAGAGGGACTTCTCAGACTAGGGCTTTGAGGTTTAATGTTATGCTTAATTCTTGGATGATTCATGGAAATCTTTCTCATTATTATATAACCATATCTTATAATAATAAGTCAATCTCCCTTTTATTCTGATATTTTCCCTATTCTTGTTCATATACACCCTCTTTAGAAAGTAATAAAGCAGCAAAAAGAACAATGTAACTTAATCTACATAAATTTTTTCTTCTTACTAATGGTTATGGAATCCATAATGGGTTCTAATTGCAATAATGTGTTATTCTTTAGGCTGCAACTTGATCTGTAGGGTAAGCTGGAACTCTTTTGACTCTTTCCCCCTCCCTTTATCATCCTCCTAAGGTTTTGATCTCTTAAATCCTAACCTACATTTCATAAAATAACAGTTAACATTTTCCCTATTGATTCACCCCTAAAATAATGGATATTCATCTGTTTTTTTAAAGATCATTTCCAGGTAATTAACTGTTTTAAAAGGGCCTGGGGTATTCATTTATATATTTGGTAGGAAGCAAGAAAACCACCTAACTATTTAACAGCCAACATTAGCCTCTGAGCAACCATAGCAACTACTTCTCGTGATGTCCTGTTGCTAAGCATCAACATCTTGTACTCCTGGATTCTCAGTGTAGCTGAGAGCATAGGGTGAGACCCTGTGATTCATGAACTCCATAAAATCCTCCATAGCTTTAAGAAACAGCTGCTCCTGTGACTGTTTCTAGAAAAGAAGAGAAAATTCTGAGCATTTGAACAGTGCTATAGATGTCTTATGTACTTCTTTTGGGGTTGAGCTGAATTCAATTCTCCCCTGTTTCCTTAATTGTATGAGGAAGGTCCTTCACTCAGGGAGGTAAGTAACCCATTCTGAGGAAGACTGATATTCAGTACTAACTTTATTTCAGTTACTGTGGAAAGTTTATTTGTTGTCTGTATTTCCCAGAGATGTACAGTACCTTCTTCCCAGTATTTTTTCAAAGGATTCCAGATTTGAAGCTGGCTCCCATTTGTAATCTGGATCCTTGCTGGACTACTACTGTGTGGTGGCAAAAGGGAGTGGATTTCATTTCCAAATTTGCCATTCTTCTGTTTTATTTCAATCAATCATCTTCTTTATTGGGGCAATTTCTCCAGACACCTGAAGATCTGTCCCATTTTTGTCTAGGTTCACATCTTAAATTTAATTCTCAGTATATATTTTTTT
The DNA here is from genome assembly GCA_023553655.1 of Myrmecobius fasciatus. Lineage (NCBI taxonomy): Eukaryota > Metazoa > Chordata > Mammalia > Dasyuromorphia > Myrmecobiidae > Myrmecobius > Myrmecobius fasciatus. The sequence goes on from JAJPUD010007312.1 coordinate 99,336, forward strand.
AAAAAAAAATATTCTCTATTATAAAATTCTGTTGTTACAAAGGTTATATTTGAGAGAGGCCAAGGTGTTCTTCACACCAGTGTTGAGAGGATGAAGAATAAAGATTTCTTTACTTTCTTGTCCCTTCCCCATTTATAGTTGAATTGGATTCTCTCATTGTATTCAGTGATAGTCCCTACAGAACTGGGAAATGAGTTCTTTATAAATGAGAATGACTCAAATTTTTCTTATATCTAAAAAGTCAATATGAGCTATTTATTTCAAATAAGGTTTTTTTTTTAAAAGAAAATTAAGAATATTCATGTTTCCACCTATTTCTTAAATTCTTCTTTCAAGCTGTTCTCTTTTTTAAAAAGTTTTCTGTTACATGAATTAAGCACATCATGCTATACATTTCCATATAAACCATTTGCAATAGCACTTGGTTTGGGTACCAAATAGATGAGACTGAAACATAGAAATTTTTGGGAAAAACTTTGAATTATTTTAGCAGATTTAGGCCATGTATAATTCCATTAAGTAAGAAGATGGATGTTTGAAACTAAAATTGAACACAAAGAAGGAATTTTAACAGGAAAATTCATGAGAAAACTGAGAACTAATGAAATCTTTCTTTCCCTAGTAGTCTTATGCTGGTGAAACTGTTAAGTGGGGCAGTAGCTTAAATAAGACCACTTTAGGCTTTGTGAAACAGTGAAAAGAATGATTGATTTGAAGTCCAAAGACTCTGAATCCCCTACTATTTATTAACTGTGTGACCTTAGTCAAGGAACTTCACTGCTCTACATCTCATTCATATACAGTTTCCTCATTCATAAAATGAGTGGTTGGATTAGATAATCTTGAAGGTGTCATTTTGTTCTAAATCTTTTAGTAGCACCTTACAAAGTAACTTTGTAGATAAGGAACCCAAACACCATGATAGCATCTCTACTCTTTAGTCATCTTCTTAAACCATCAGTGGACATTATTGGTACAATTTTATAGGAGAGATATTGTTTTATGCCCTCCAAAATTTCTTATTTTATTGTAATGAGTTAGACAAGAGTTACCTGTAAGTATTGCAAGAAGAAAAATTTGCAAGGTGGCTGCAAAGATTTTTTCTGCAAGTAGAGACAACTTTCTAAATCATTGACAAAGCCAGTTTGTGATGATTTTGTAACTTTTCCTGAAATGAAAGCTTGTTTTCCAGAATTGTCCAATTCTATTAAGGTGCTACAATAGATAGCTTAGTATTCTATTGGCTGTGCATTTTCCCCAGACCAGATCAGCAGGGCTTAGTATAAGACTCTGCTTAAGCAATAGACCCAAAGCATGTTTATCTCCCTAAACTCCAAACAGATAAGAATGATCTTTTAAATTGTATTAATACCTTTATTTGAATAAATACAATGATCTATGTTCACAGGAAGATAGGAAAAGAAAAAACAAAAGGAATACTATTATTATTATTAAACCATCATGTTTAACCAGGAGTTCTTTACCCCTGGCAATCAAGTTATCATGGGGCTGGTAGTGAAGGGATTGGACAGACCAGTAAAACAAATTATTTGATAAGCCTTCTCTTGAAGAGACTATATTCAAAACTAAATACATTTTCACTCCAACAACCTCTTAGGGGAATTACAAAATGCTTGCAACTTGATGAAAACAGCTTTTGAGAGAGCTTGGGATGTGGCCAATCTGCTGTAAAAAAAATTTTGTTTCTTAACTCTTGTTGGCTGCTTCTTGGATGCTCTAATTGAGAAAGTCATATGAGGCCATTGTGCTGTCAACTGCTCTTGCCCACAACTCTAGCCCAGGGAAGGAGTAGCTTAGAAAAGCATTTTAGTGATTTGTAGGAATTATAATTTTGCTCCAACAAATATGTGTCTGCAAAGCTTAAGTGGCTATGATTGCATAACCTTATTGTCAGGCCCTATCAAAATGTACTTTCAAAGCCACTAGACTAGAACATGATAGTTTTAATAGCAAATAATCCTACAATGAAAGGAAACTAGAACCCCAAGATTTTTTTCTCTTTTTCATTCTGATATTTAAATGCTAATTTAGATAACTTAATTTTGTTTAATAATATCCAATGTAAAGATGACTATTAATTACCAAATGGTTTTTTTAAATTGAATCTATTTTATTCCACTGCACTGTGGTTTGACGTAAATGCTACTGGATTTTAAATCAATTTATATCTTGTTTCTGCATTTGCTAACTATGTGATCTTTGGCAAGTCAGTTTCTTCATCTGTAATTTGATGGAATTACATTGGATTTGTTCCAAGAGGACTTCCAGCTCCAAATTTATGATTGTGTGATTTTGTTTGCATCTCTATTATTGTCTGAGACAGGTGTCACAGAAAGAATGACAAGCCAGAAGATTGTGTTTAAGTTTCACCTTGGGTACTCCCTAGTTCTGTGGTCCAAGTTTCCTTAGCTGTAAAATGAGCTCAAACCAGACAATCTTTAAGGTCCCTTTGTGTTCTATTATGCAATAATTCTTTGATATAATGGAAGTAAGAGTATGATTTGCAAATCGTTTTTGATGAAATATTATGTCTCTCTCTTGCTGAGTGGGAGAATCAGATTCCTGGGACAGTTCACTTGGAATGGAGGGGAAGAAATAAGCATTTATTAAATACCTACTCAGTGTCAGGCACTGTGCTAAGTACTTTACAAATATCTTCATAACAATTTTAAGAAGTAGATGCAATTATTACTTCCATTTTACAGTTCAGAAAACTGAGGCAGAGACTAGTTCAGAAACTTGCCCAGGGTCACACAGCTAATGTCTAAGGTCAAATTTGAATTAAGATCTTCCTGCCAAGCTTAGTGCTCCATTGTACAATTTAGCTCCCTTAGCATGCTAAGCAGGCATCCAATCATAGTTCTATTCCTTGGACTTACTGACCCATATATGACAGTAAGAAAGTATATCATTCATGCCTTATACTTTTTTCAAGTATTTCTGTTCTTAAAATTATTTTGTTCTTTCATTCTATTTTAGCATATATGTTTTCATAGGTGTTTTTCTATAATCTGATACTATCTAACTTGCATTTTAATGCTCTGGAAAGGTTTGCAGATTGTTTCCCATATAACAGCTTACTAGCATCAGAAGAATCATTGTTTTTATTTTACAAATGAAGATATTGAGGTACAGAGAGTTCAATTGCTTTACTAATTTCCACGCAGCTAGCATCAGAGTAGACATTTGAACCAGATTTGCTCATTCTTAGTCTATTACATTTCTTATTAGAATATAATTTCAAAAATAAATTTCCTTGAAATATTTTATAATTTTATAATATAATAATAAATCAATCAACAAGTATTTAAGTACCTACTATGTGACAGATATTAAAGACCATTGATCTAGATATTAATTCTAGAAATGATTTATTAAACAAATGGTTGGGAATCCTTAGAAAAGGGAATAAATGAATTAATATCATAATAATTCTTGAATATAGGTACTATTATTATCCCCATATTAAAGAGGAGGAAGCTGAAGCAGATGAAAGTTAAATAATTCATATCTTCCTAACTGCAGGGCAGAGCTCAAAGTCACCTAGCTGCCTCCAGGATAACTAAACAGGTATATGAGGGAAATACTGTTAACCTACATTTTAGTAATGTTTGATAAAATACTCATCCTAAGTTAGGAAGGAGGTGGAAAGATTTGCATTAGATGACAATACGATTAAATGTATTCATAATTGGTTAGTTAAATCACCATACTCAAGGAAATAAATATCAGTTTAGTAGAATGATTCCGGGGTGTACCACAAGGATTTATGTTTCTATAAAGACACAGATAACATGATTGTCAGATTTGCAGATAACACAAAACTGGAAGCAATAGCAAATGTATAGAATTTCAGAAATCTCAATCTTTTAGAATTTAATTATGGTCCTAGAAGTATGTGGAAAAGGATCTGTAGGAAGGAAAAGAACTGTTACAAAGCCCATGCATATATACCTTTAAGCCAGAAAATAGTAATAGAGCTGTGTATAAATTTGATAACTAATTTTTATGATAACAAACACATTATCTAGAAGTCTTTCATCCTACCTAGATTAATATTTACAGAAAAGATGGTATTTAAGCTGTTAGAAATACAATCAGGACCTATCAAATAATACCACCAAATCTATCCACATTGCAGGGTTGAATCAAAGTGAGAGAAAGAGACCTGTTTATATTGAATCCTTGGTGTTTTGGAGGAGTTCATTTCCCAAACTATTTTCAGGGAAAGAAATATATTTGTATTCCAGTCCAGGAATGTGACAAAAATTACTTTTTGTTGCTCTGTTATTAATTTCTTTCCCAAATATTTAACTTTTTTACTGCTTCAAATAGTTGTATGTAAATCAGGGACAAGCAGTACTGATGGAAAATGATCTATGCCCAGAATTCAAAAGGAGAAGGAGGCAGGACTGGATTGCTTTTGAAAAATTGCAAAGTAGCTTCCTGGCTTCCTTCCGGGGGTGGAGCCATGGTGGCAGAGATCAGACAGGATTCTCTGTAACCTCCTCTAACCTCCCCTCAAACCAACAAAATATGAAGCCTCTAGACTGATTCTGAAGCAAAAAAATCCACAATATCCGGAGAGCAACGCTATTCTAGAAGAAGATACTCTGGAGGAACCTCAAAACAGGTCTGTTTTAATGGGGCAGGGGGTGGCCTGCTGAACCCAGACTGCAGCACAGGGAGACCGGGTCAGGGAGCTGGAGCAGGGAGCTGGAACAGGAGTCAGAACAGGAGTGGGAGCGTTGTGCCTTTCACACACCTGGGAGTCTTCTTCGAGCCTCTTGGAACAATTTGTCCTGATTGTGGGCAGGTGGTTTGGAGGGTCTGCCTTTTGAGGGGGATAGATTGTGAACCACTGAACCCCTGGTGAGCATCGTAACTAGCTGCCATTACACAGCACCTTAAAGCAATCAATCAAACAACAGGTCTGATAAGCACCAGAAATAATTCAATCAGCGGAGCTGCCCAGCCCCTGACATAATTCAATCAGCAGAACTGCCCAGTTCCTGAAATAACTCAATCAGCAGAACTGCCCCAGGGCAAATTAAAGCAGCTGTCCCACCTTTGCCCTAAACAGACCTCACACCTTTAAAAAAAATGAATAAAAAACCAAAAAGAGCTCTCACCATAGACAATTTTTATGGAGAGAGGGAAGAACAGACCTCAAATCCTGAGGCCCCTAAAGGTAAAGCAACTCCAGAAAAAGCCCCAAAGAGAGACATAAATTGGTCTCCATGTCACAAGGCTTTCTTTGAAGATTGCATAAAAAATCTTAAAAGAGAGTTAGAAGAAACATGGGGAAATGAAATGAGATCACTGCAAAATAAAATAGAAAAAATGGAAAAAGAATGCAGTGAACAAAAAAATGTAATTGGTCAATTGCAAAAGGAACTAAAAACAGTAACTGAAGAAAATAAGACATTAAAAATTAGAATCGAACAATTGGAAATTAATGACTCATCAAGACTTCAAGAATCAGTTGAACAAAAACAAAAAAATGAAAAGATAGAGAAAAACATGAAATATCTCCTAGGAAAAACAACTGACCTGGAAAATAGATCTAGGAGAGACAATCTAAGGATTATAGGGCTTCCTGAAAGCCATGATGAAAAAAAGAACCTGGACACTATATTCCAGGAAATCATAAAAGAAAACTGCCCTGATATTTTACACCCAGAAGGCAAAATACTCCTTGAAACAATCCACCGATCACCTCCTGAAAGAAACCCAAAAATTAAGTCCCCCAGAAATATCGTGGCTAAATTCCAGAACTATCATACCAAGGAAAAGATATTACAAGAAGCCAGAAAGAAACAATTTAAATACCGGGGAGCTACAATTAGGATCACACAGGACCTAGCAGCTTCTACTTTGAAGGATCGAAGGGCCTGGAATCAGATATTCAGAAGGGCAAAGGAACTTGGATTACAGCCAAGAATAAGTTACCCAGCTAGAATGAGCATTATCTTCCAGGGAAGAAGATGGTCTTTCAATGATATAGGAGAATTTCACCTATTTCTACTGAAAAGACCAGAACTGAACAAAAAATTTGATCTACAAACACAGAACACAAGAGAAACATAAAAAGGTAACAAGAAAAAAATAACTCTTGAGAACTATATTTATGTTATAGATACTTATAGAATGAGGGTTGATTTTATGAATTGATTATTACATTATGATTATGATATGATTTCTGTGATTTTATGATTATTATCATATGATTACTGTGATTTTATGATTATTATTATATGTTTATTATGATTTTATGAATCTTATGATATGATAAACTGAAAAAGAAATTAGAGGTAGAAAAGGGATAACACTGGAAGAAGAGGAAAAGGAGGTAAAATAAGGGAAATTACATCACATGTAAAGGCAAAGAAAACCTATAATGATTGAGGGGAGAAAAGGGAGGGGAATGAGAATTGGGTTAATCTCCATCTCATCAGATTTGGCTCAGAGGGAATAATAGACGTACTTATAAGGAAACTGGAGGGAAAGGGGGGGAAAAGGGGGTGGGTGGGGCTCTAAAGGGGAAGGATTGTTTGAGGGAAGTGGTTTTCAAAAGCAAAATAGTAGGGAGGAGGGAAAGGGGATAAGAAAGAGAAAAGCATAAGCTAGGGTAAATAAGATGACAGGAAATACAGAATTAGTTATTTTAACTGTGAATGTGAATGGAATGAACTCTCCCTTAAAGCAGAAGCAGATAGCAGAGTGGATTAAAAACCAGAATCCAACAATATGTTGTATACAAGAAACACATCTAAAACATAGAGATACATATAGGGTGAAGGTAAAAGGCTGGAGCAGAATCTATTATGCTTCAGGTGAACAAAAAAAAGCAGGGGTAGCAATCCTGATCTCAGACCAAGTAAAAGCAAAGATAGACTTAATTAAAAGAGACAAAGAAGGAAATTATATCTTCCTAAAGGGTACCATAGATGATGAAGCAATATCAATACTAAACATATATGCACCAAGTGGTATAGCATGGAAATTCCTAGAGGAAAAGTTCAGAGAGATGCATGAAGAAATAGACAGCAAAACTATAATAGTGGGGGATCTCAACCTCCCTCTCTCAGAACTTGATAAATCAAACCACAAAATAAATAAGAAAGAAGTTAAGGAGGTAAACAAAATGTTAGAAAACTTAGGTATGATAGATCTTTGGAGGAAATTAAATGGAGACAGAAAGGAGTTTACTTTTTCCTCAGCAGTCCATGGAACTTATACAAAAATTGACCATGTGCTAGGACACAAAAACCTCAAAATCAAATGCAGGAAGGCAGAAATAATAAATGCATTTTTTTCAGATCATGACGGAATAAAAATCACATGCAATATAAGGCCAGGAGAAAATAGACGAAAAACCAATTGGAAACTAAATAATTTTATCCTAAAGAATGAATGGGTGAAACAGCAAATTACAGACACAATTACTAATTTCATTCAAGAGAATGACAATAATGAGACCACATACCAAAATTTGTGGGATACAGCCAAAGCGGTAATAAGGGGAAATTTTATATCTCTAGAAGCTTATTTGCGTAAAATAGAAAAAGAGAAAATCAATGAATTGGGCTTGCAACTAAAAAAGCTAGAGAAAGAACAAATTAAAAACCCCCAATCAAATACCAAACTTGAAATCCTAAAAATAAAAGGAGAGATTAGTAAAATTGAAAGTAAAAAAACTATTGAATTAATAAATAAAACTAAAAGTTGGTTTTATGAAAAAACCAACAAAATAGATAAACCTCTAGTTAATTTAATTAGAAAAAGGAAAGAAGAAAATCAAATTGTTAGTCTCAAAAATGAAAAGGGAGAACTTTCCACCAATGAAGAGGAAATTAGAGCAATAATCAGGAGTTACTTTGCCCAACTGTATGCCAATAAATTTGATAACCTAAGTGAAATGGAGGAATATCTACAAAAATATAGATTGCCCAGATTAACAGAAGAGGAAATAAATTACTTAAATAGTCCCATTTCAGAAAAAGAAATAGAACAAGTCATTAATCAACTCCCTAAGAAAAAATCCCCAGGACCAGATGGATTTACATGTGAATTCTACCAAACATTTAAAGAACAGTTAACTCCAATATTATATAAACTATTCGAAAAAATAGGAAATGAAGGACTCCTACCAAACTCTTTTTATGATACAGACATGGTACTGATACCTAAACCAGGTAAAACAAAAACAGAGAAAGAAAATTATAGACCAATCTCCTTAATGAATATTGATGCAAAAATCTTAAATAAAATATTAGCAAAGAGATTACAGAAAATCATTCCTAGAATAATACACCATGACCAAGTAGGATTTATACCAGGAATGCAGGGATGGTTCAATATTAGGAAAACTATTAACATAATTGACTATATTAATAACCAAACTAACAAAAACCATATGATAATCTCAATAGATGCAGAAAAAGCATTTGATAAAATCCAACATCCATTCCTATTAAAAACATTAGAGAGTATAGGAATTAATGGACTTTTCCTTAAAATAGTCAGTAGCATCTATTTAAAACCATCAGCTCGCATAATATGTAATGGTGATAAACTGGAACCATTCCCAATAAGATCAGGGGTGAAACAAGGTTGTCCACTATCACCATTACTGTTCAATATAGTATTAGAAATGCTAGCCTTGGCAATAAGACAAGAAAAAGAGATTAAAGGAATTAGAGTAGGTCATGAGGAAACCAAATTATCACTGTTTGCAGATGATATGATGGTCTACTTAGAGAACCCTAGAGAATCAACTAAAAAATTATTAGAATTAATCCACAACTTTAGCAAAGTTGCAGGATACAAAATAAATCCACATAAATCATCAGCATTTTTATACATCACCAACAAAATGCAACAGCAAGAGATACAAAGAGAAATTCCAGTCAAAATAACTATCGATAGTATAAAATATTTGGGAATATATCTGCCAAGGGAAAGTCAGGATTTATATGAGCAAAACTACAAAACACTCTCCACACAAATAAAGTCAGATCTAAACAATTGGAAAAACATCAAGTGCTCTTGGATAGGTCGAGCGAATATAATAAAGATGGCAATACTACCTAAACTAATCTATCTATTTAGTGCTATACCAATCAAACTCCCAAGAGATTATTTAACTGAACTAGAAAAAATAACGACAAAATTCATCTGGAAAAACAAAAGGTCAAGAATTTCAAGCGAATTAATGAAAAAAAATGCAAATGAGGGTGGCCTAGCTGCACCAGATCTAAAACTATATTATAAAGCAGTGGTCACCAAAACCATTTGGTACTGGATAAGAAATAGAGTAGTGGATCAGTGGAATAGGTTAGGTTCACAGAACAAAATACTCAATGACAATTGTAATCTAGTGTTCGATAAACCCAAAGACCCCAGTTTTTGGAATAAAAACTCACTATTTGACAAAAACTGCTGGGATAATTGGAAACTAGTCTGGAAGAAATTAGGCATTGACCCACACCTAACATCATATACCAAGATAAGGTCAAAATGGATTCATGATCTAGGCATAAAGAATGATATTATAAACAAATTAGAACAATGTAGGATGGTTTACCTCTCAGACCTGTGGAGGGGGAAGGAATTTGTGACCAAAGAAGAACTAGAGGTCATCATTAATCACAAAATAGATAAGTTTGACTATATCAAGTTGAAAAGTTTTTGTACAAACAAAATGAATGCAGACAAGATTAGAAGGGTAGCAGTAAACTGGGAAAATATTTTTACATCCAAAGATTCTGATAAAGGCCTCATCTCTAAAATATATAGAGAATTGACTCAAATATATAAGAATTCAAGCCATTCTCCAATTGAAAAATGGTCAAAAGACATGAACAGACAATTTTCAGATGAAGAAATCGAAACTATTTCCAGTCACATGAAAAGGTGCTCCAAGTCACTATTGATCAGAGAAATGCAAATTAAGACAACTCTGAGATACCACTACACACCTGTCAGATTGGCTAAAATGACAGGAAATGATAATGATAGCTGTTGGAGGGGATGTGGGAAAACTGGGACACTGATACATTGTTGGTGGAACTGTGAACGGATCCAACCATTCTGGAGAGCAATTTGGAGCTATGCTCAAAGAGTTATCAAACAGTGCATACCTTTTGATCCAGCAGTGTTTCTACTGGGCCTATATCCCAAAGAGATTTTTAAGGAGGGAAAGGGACCCACATGTGCAAAAATGTTTGTGGCAGCCCTTTTTGTAGTGGCAAGAAACTGGAAATTGAAAAGATGCCCATCAATTGGAGAATGGCTGAATAAATTATGGTATATGAATGTTATGGAATATTATTGTTCTGTAAGAAATGACCAACAGGAGGATTTCAGAGAGGATTGGAGAGACTTGCATGAACTGATGCTGAGTGAAATCAGCAGAACCAGGAGAACATTATACACAGCAACAAGACTATACGATGATCAATTTTGATGGACATGGTTCTCTTCAGCAATGATGTGATTCAAACCAGTTGTGCTGCGATGAAGATAGTCATATACATCCAGAGAGAGGCCTGTGGGAACTGAGAGTGAACCACAACACAGCATTTTAACGCTTTCTGTGAATATTTCCATGCATTCTGTTTTCCTTCTTAGGTTGTTTTTTCTTCTTCTCTTTCTAGATCTGATGTTTCTTGTGCAGTCAGATAACTGTATAGATATGTATACATGTATTGTACTTGTCAT
>JAJPUD010007313.1:0-65368 GCA_023553655.1 Myrmecobius fasciatus
CGGAATATCTGATTCCAGGCCCTTCGATCCTTCAAAGTAGAAGCTGCTAGGTCCTGTGTGATCCTAATTGTAGCTCCCCGATATTTAAATTGTTTCTTTCTGGCTTCTTGTAATATCTTTTCCTTGGTATGATAGTTCTGGAATTTAGCCACGATATTTCTGGAGGACTTAATTTTTGGGTTTCTTTCAGGAGGTGATGGGTGGATTGTTTCAAGGAGTATTTTGCCTTCTGGGTCTAAAATATCAGGGCAGTTTTCTTTTATGATTTCCTGGAAGATCGTGTCTAGGTTCTTTTTTTTCATCATGGCTTTCAGGAAGCCCTATAATCCTTAGATTGTCTCTCCTAGATCTATTTTCCAGGTCAGTTGTTTTTCCTAGGAGATATTTCATGTTTTTCTCTATCTTTTCATTTTTTTGTTTTTGTTAGACTGATTCTTGAAGTCTTGATGAGTCATTCATTTCCAATTGTTTGATTCTAATTTTTAATGTCTTATTTTCTTCAGTTACTGTTTTTAGTTCCTTTTGCAATTGACCAATTACATTTTTTTGTTCATTGCATTCTTTTTCTATTTTTTCTATTTTATTTTGCAGTGATCTCATTTCGTTTCCCCATGTTTCTTCTAACTCTCTTTTAAGATTGTTTATGCAATCTTCAAAGAAAGCCTTGTGACATGGAGACCAATTTATGTCTCTTTTTGGGGCTTTTTCTGGAGTTGCTTTACCTTTAGGGGCCTCAGGATTTGAGGTCTGTTCTTCCCTCTCTCCATAAAAGTTGTCTATGGTGGGAGCTCTTTTTGGTTTTTTATTCATTTTTTTTTAAAGGTGTGAGGTCTGTTTAGAGCAAAGGTGGGACAGTTGCTTTAATTTGCCCTGGGGCAGTTCTGCTGATTGAGTTATTTCAGGAACTGGGCAGTTCTGCTGATTGAATTATGTCAGGTGCTGGGTAGTTTTGCTTTAGTTCACCCTGGGGCGGTTCTGCTGATTGAATTATTTCAGGTACTGGGCAGCTCTGCTGATTGAATTATTTCTAGTGCTGATCAGTCCTGTTGTTTGATTGATTGCTTTAAGGTGCTGTGTAATGGCAGCTAGGTCCGATGCTTATCAGGGGTTCAGTGGTTCACAATCTATCCCCCTCAAAAGGCAGACCCTCCAAACCACCTGCCCACAATCAGGACAGATTGTTCCAAGAGGCCCGCAGAAGACTCCCAGGTGTGTGAAAAGCACAACGCTCCCACTCCTGTTCCGACTCCTGTTCCAGCTCCCTGCTCCAGCTCCCTGCCCCGGGCTCCCTGCGCTGCAGTCTGGGTTCAGTAGACCACCCCCCTGCCCAATTAAAACAGACCTGTTTTGAGGTTCTTCCAGAGTACCTTCTTCTAGAATCGTGTTGTTCTCCAGATATTGTGGATTTTTTTACTTCAGAATCAGTCTAGAGGCTTCATATGTTGTTGGTTTGAGGGAAGGTTAGAGGAGGTTACAGAGACTCCTGTCTGATCTCCGCCACCATGGCTCCACCCCCGGAAGGAAGTCCCTGAAAAAATATTTAATGTTTGGCACACTGAAGAAAAAGATTCCCTTCTAGGTAGTTTTATCAAACAACTGCCTTCACATTCATGTCCCTGGGCTATTAAGCACAAACCAGTTCTAGAGCCAGCAATTGTAAATACACTGCTTTCTCTGTCTTTGTCTTTAAAATTAACTAAAATCATGTCACTCAAAAAAGATTTGCAACTGCTGCTGCCGACAGAAAATGCTTGTACATCTTAACTGCCAATGCTTGTATACCAGTTTACTTCTGCAAATTATTATAATTATTTAATGCATTAAAATCCTACTCAGATTTCTTTCCATAACAGGGAGGTGACCCTGGGTTCTTTTTTCCATGTCATGCTAGAGGAAAGTGGGCTTTGGAAGGTTCTTCCAAACTGGAAAGATTTGAGAAAAGCTTATGAGTTTGGATGCATCAGTCCATCTCCCAACTCTGCCTTTTGCTGCCTGACTCTCGTGGCTGGAAGGTTCTCCCTCCTTACTTCTAATCCTGGCACTCTTTCAGGACTCAGCTCAAATCTCACTTTTTACAAGAGGCTTGTCCCAGTCTCCCACTCTTCTTTCTCCCCCAAGTGCCTTTCTTCTGAAATTAACTATCATTTATGTTGTATATTACTAGGTATCTACATAGTTATTTGGATGTCAACTCCATTTGTGTACTCTTTGAGGACACAAACCATACTTTTATCTTTCTTTGTATCCATCACTTAGTACAGTGCCTAATATCTATACATTGTCTATGTTTAATGTTTGGTGATCAAATAGACACAAGATAATGAATTTTTCTGCCAGAGCCACTCACCAAAATACTCTTGAGTTATAAAGGGAGTGATAACTTGTTTCCATGAAGGGAGCAATCACATGGATGAAATTGCAGCTCTTTGAAACATAATAATTAGTTAATGCTATATAGTGTGCCTACATGATCAGTATTTAAGATCTCATTCTGTAGGAAGATAGAATGAGAGATTGTATCTTTCTAATAGCTATATAGCTAAAGTTCAGGGCTTCTGAATTTTAATCTGGCCCTAAATCAGTAAATCCTCAACTTGAAATTCAGAGACCTGGAAGAACCCAGGGACTAGAAAGTCCCTGCCTACTGCTAACAAGCTAACTTTAGCCCACTGTCACTCCAATTATAAGATGAGTAAATTAGACTAGATCAATTTCTATAGTCTTCCTGTTAACTCTAAAATTTCTGTGATTCCCCATTTAATTTTCTACAAGACATATAAGCAAACAAACTTGCTTATTTGCTTATGTTTCAGACCCTTCATGTGTGCAAATGGAATAAGGTGTTTCCTCCATGATACTGTTGGTTACCATTTTGAAAATATGTGTACTGTGTCAATTATTGAACATTTACAAGGGAAGATTTCATCTCAATCATCACAAAACAGTGGCTCTAGAAAGCTTTTTCCTCCAGCTCATCATCTTTTGTGGTGTTTCCATTTGGGGAATATCACCTGCCTTTACTTGCTTCACAGAGGTGAAATGAGGGATGAAGATCGTTTTTTAAAGCCCCATTTTTAGCACCAGTGCTTCCAGTCTATAAAGCTGCTGTTTCCAATCCATTAAATGTGAAGTATTAAACTGAAGGCAGTTTTCTTTCTTTTTCTATTTTATGAGATGGACATGGCTGGGCAGATTATTCTGCTCCAATAGGCAAATTCTCTTATCCATGGAAAGTTCCAAATCCTTTTCAAGGGTCCTTCAGACAGCCACTTGAAGAATGCAGGGTTAATATGTCCTCAAAATAAACATCCAGATATATCTTTTATTTTGAAGGTGTATTAACCCTGTGTCTTATTTCCTGGCTGAAGGGCCTATATACAAGATTTAAAACTTTAACTAGACAAAAGAATTTGCCTGTGGAACAGATGTATTTTATTTATCCTATTTCATGTAGGCTTTTATAAAAAGAAGTGGGAGATACATCATTTCCCTATATACCTCTAGGCATCAGTAAAAAGCTTATTTTGTTTTTTTCCATTTGTAGATAGTGGTCAGATCCATGGGGATCTCACTAGAAAAAAAGGAGTCCCTAACCTAAAAGAGTTTTCTTTAAGAGTTAGCTTCACACAATAGGAATCTATCAAATATCTACTTTGTGCAAGGTAAAATTAAGACCATCTAAAAATTATTGGAAAAACATAAAGTGGGAATGGGAAGGTTGCAATAAAAAATCATAAGGAAAAAAGTTAGCTTTGCAGATTGAAATGCCATAAGAAACTCAGGAGATAGCAAGTTTTATGTTTCCTGTGTTGATCAATCACGGAGTTTTCCTTAAGCCTCAGCAATCCACCAGGCAAAGTGCTCAGTACTGGGGATAGAAACAAAAATGAAACAAATCTCTCCCTCATGGAGTCACATGGAACATAACACAAGCATAAACAGGAATGGGGTTGGAAGTAGACCTATGATTTCATTGTTTTAAGGAATTTCAAGATGTGTGAACTCCCTCCACCAATGCAGATTGGTACCTTCTCTGTAACTTACCATGTTACCTAAAACATTGACAAGTTAAATGACTTGCCAGTCATCTACAGAAGAACTCCAGGTCCAAACGACAATAAGACTGGCTATCTATTCATTAGTGGAACACAAATTATATATCATTTAGTCCAAAAGTCCATTTCTTTGGGATATAGTCCTCACTGATAGAGACTGCTTACTTAATGCTCCCACTTGCATGAGTGTTGGAGTTGGTGAGAGTGAGAGAAGAAAGAAATCTCTTTTTCTTGATCTTTGAGCTTCCAATGTCAAATGATGCATGATTCTAGCATCTCTTCAAGTTTATGAAAGTAGAAGCACTAAGAAATAGTACATGTAGAACTTCAAACTGTGATTCTAGTCCATCCTGATCACTTAAATTAAATCCAATTCACTTTTAATTCATGACATCAACTTCCTGATGTCATGATCCTCTTCAAGAATGAAGGATAAACCAGAAAAACCGCAGTAATAGTCCTAGCTTACTACACTATTAACTTTGAAGCATTTCTCCTTGGATGAAATCTGAGACTTTGTCTTGACTAAACTGAGTTATCTCTCTCCAAATGAAGGAGTTTATTTTCTCTATATATTGTCTGGTAATATAATCTACAATGTATTGTTTCTCTGAATTCTGTTTTGTTTAATCTGGATAAATGAATTTATTGCTATTTGCTATGTGTGTTCATTATAGAATTGATATTTGGTGAGAAGTCAAGCCTTAGTTGCATACCTTGGGGTTCTTGTTTTCCCATTAAAGAATGATTAGGAATTCAACATGAACCTAAAAAATCACTTCCCCTTACAAGATTTAATTCTAGTCTAGTACCCATCTTTTTTGTATCAGAATAAAAAACTGATTTTTTTCTTTTTCTTTTATTGACAGTATTTATAGTACATTATTGTAAAATTGGGTTGATATATATAATTATACATATATTCTATGCATTTCTAGGTTTCTAAACTTTTTCTGTGTTCTCTGCTGATGTTTATGTGTCATCTGCAGTTTTCACAAAACTCCCAAAAAATTCCCATTTAATTTCTTATGTAAACCTAAGATATCAAAACTGCAATGGAGAAAGTAGCAAAGTGAAAGGGATAACTGTACAAAATAAGTGTAAAGTAAGAAAAAAAAATGTGTGTTGGAAAAGATCCCCTCAGGGAACAGGAAATTCTTCATGTATTGCTATCATTTGAACAGAATTTTTAAGAAAATGGGTACTTCAAGGAGATGGGAGGCAAGGTGGGAGTGTGTTCCAGGCATAAAAGACAAAGAGTGAAAAGATGCAGAGATGGACCAGTATGAGCAACTACAAGTCAATTTGGCCAGGCTACAGAGTGTAGGAAGAGAAAGAATGCATAATAAGTTTGGAAAAGTAGGTTGGAGTCAGGTTGTGAAAGACTTCAAAACCTAAAAAGAGAAGCAAATATTTGTCATACTCTTGAGACCATCTTTAGCATAATTCTGCAACAACTATCCATCCAGAAGTTGCTAACTAATTTACTAAATGTAGTGTTTATTGAGCATCTATTAAGTGCTAAATCCTATAGTCATTGAATCCTATAGTCATTGAATCAGAGTGTAAAGGAGGTCTAACCAAATTTAGCCTACATCAGCATGGGTCTATGGTTGGTACAATCCCTATATGGACTTTGGAGCATATGTAACTAGTTCTAGTCTATTAACCAGCTGAAGAAGAGATGGAGAAGGATTGATTCAAAAGGCCCTAGCCAACCAATGCAAATCCCTTCATCTTTCTTATTTAAAGCTGCATTCAAGTGCAGGGGCAAGGGATGTTGTAAGCCCTCAGTGGAGAGAGGGGCTTCAGGTATCTCCCAACCTAGAGCCACTGTCATGTCACCCTGAATATATACCCAGATGTTGTGTCAACCTTCTGTGTTTATTCTACTTTCAGGTGATGTATTAGAGGTAGTTATGACCTTTAAATATCAAAAAATTAGAAGAGAGTACTAGAAGTATGAGCGTTAGAGTCCATGCTGTGATTTTCAGGAGTTAAACGTGGGTCAGTAGGTAGACAATGCCCTTAAGAGTGACCTGATTGAGTGTTTCTACTGGGCTTATATCCCAAAGAGAACATAAAGGAGGGAAAAGGACCCATATGTGCAAAAATGTTTGTGGCAGCCCAGTAGTGGCAAGAAACTGGAAACTGAGTGGGTTCCCCTCAGTTGGAGAATGGCTGAATAAATTATGGTATATGAATGTTATGGAATATTATTGTTCTATAAGAAACAATCAGCAGGATGATTTCAAAGAGGCCTGGAGAGACTTACATGAACTGATGCTAAGTGAAGTGAGCAGAACCAGGAGATCATTGTACATGGCAACAGCAAGATTATGTGATAGTCAATTCTGATGGATGTGACTTTTTTCAACAAGGAGACGATTCAGGCCAGTTCCAATGATATTGTAATGATGAAAACCATCTACACCTAGAGAGGACTGTGGGAAGTGAATGTGGATCACAACAAAACATTTTCACTTCTTTTGTTGTTGTTCGCTTGAATTTTTTTTTCTTTCTCATTTTTTGATCTGATTCTTCTTGTGCATCAAGATAATTATGTAAACACATATGCCTATATTGTATTTAACATATATTTTTACCATGTTTAAAATATATTGGATTACTTGCCGTCTAGGAGAGGGGATGGGGGAAATTGGAACACAAGGTTTTGCAAGGATTAAAGGTGAAAAATTATCCTTGCATATGTTTTGAAAATAAAAAGCTTAAATTAAAAAAAAAAAAAAGAGTGACCTGCTTGATCCAGCCTAAGGGTAATAGAGACAACAAATTCAGACGAACCCATTAGTTAAATCACATTTAGAAATGAACTTGTGGGGGCAAATGCTTTGGGCACCATCTCCTAGATTCTCTGTGTTTCCTATCTATCTATCTAGAAAGTATTGAAGGAGAGGAGAGGGCCTAAGATAGTTTCCTTTGATGATTCATTATATACATTAATACTTCTTTTCAGTGTTCACCCAGGTTTCTGTCCTAGGCCCTGTCCTCTTCAATTCTCTCTTCTCCATAACTTCATTAGATCCCATATGTTTAATGATCATTTTTATGCAGATGATTCTCAAGTCTATTAACTCATTTCCAGTCTCCCACTTTAGTTTCAGTTCCATATCACTAACTTAATAGTCCTTTTAAGCCAGATGTCCAAGAAACTTTAAATTCAACATATACAAAACAAAATTCATTATCTTCCCCCCTAAACCATCTTTTCTTCTGGTCTTCCCAATTTCTATCAAAGACACCATCATCCTTTCATAGTTTCTCATGTTTGTAAACTTGGTATTATCTTTAATTCTTCTCTCCTCATCCTCCTCCTCTTCCTTCTCTCTCTCTCTCTGTCTCTCTCTCTCTCTGTCTCTCTCTCTCTCTGTCTCTCTCTCTCTCTCTCTGTCTCTCTGTCTGTCTCTCTCTGTCTCTCTCACATCATATATATCCAATCAGTTCCCAAATCTTGCTGATTTTATCTTTATATCATCTCTCACATCTCATTCTTCCTCTTCACTGACAATACCCTTTTGTTTCAGGAGATCATTAAGACCTGAAGCTCATACATTCAAAGTATCCTCTGACCCTGTGCCTCTCCCTCTGATTGTATGGCTTCTCCCAGAACTTCCACTTAAAGTACCTAAGTCAACTATGTGCCATTGCTCTCTAGGCTGCACACTGAACTTCCCCTATATTCTTCCTGCCATTCCCCTCCTCTCACATACCACCTTAATCTCAGATCTCACAATTGTCAGCTTCCTTTTAAGTGCTATTATTTCCCATTAGAATGTAAGCTCCATAAGGGCTAGGAGATGTTGTCACTAGACCACCCAGCATAGTGTGCCTACATTAAAGAAGGCACTGTACTCCAGGAGCAAGGCAGAATCACTCTAGCACAAAGGAAACATGAGCTGCAGAGATCCAGAGACATCTCTATCCCAAATGTACTTGACCTGTGGCTCTATACCTTTCCAATTCATATTAGACTGATCAACTACAACCCAACACACTGTACCTCGACACTCAACATCATGATGAATAATGTGTATTTCCAGCATTTAGCTAGCACATAGTAAGTAATAATATCATTAACAATTAATTATAAGTAATGTTAGTTGTCTAATTGACTGACTCATCTAAATTATTGTAATAGCTTCCTAATTGGTCTCTCTACCTCAAGTCTCTTTCTATTCTGCTCTGTTTTTCACATTGCTACCAAAGTATTTTTTTCCTAAGTGTGAGTCTGATCATGTCATTTCTTCTACTCAATCAGTTCAAGTGGCTTCCTATTATTTATTTATTTTTTTTTTTTTTTGCTTTTTGCTGAGGCAATTGGGGTTAAGTGACTTCCTATTATTTTTAAGAGAAAATATAAACTTCCCTGTTTAACTTGTAAAACCCTATGCAACCTGCCCCCAACAAATCTTTACAGCCTCCTTGCATTATTCCACCTTACATACTCTGCAACATAGCCAAACTGGCATTCTTTGTTTTTCACACGTAACAAAATACATGTCCTCCCCTTCATGTTTTTGTATTGGCTGTCTTACAAGCATGGAATGAGCTTCTTCCTTGTCTCCACCTCAGAAAGTTGTCTATTCCTTTAAGATGCAACTCAGACACTACTTTCTTTAGGAAACCTTTGATGATTACTTCAAATGCTAGGGTCATTAACTACTTCATACTGAATTACTTTGTATGTATTAATCTTCACTGAATTGATATTTATCTGTATCCTATATATATTATAGATATATTTATTGTCTCTCTTTTAAGAATAAGCTCCTTTTGGTTAGGAATTGTTCCATTCTTTGTACTTGTATTCCCAGTGTTTATAACACAATGCCCGACACATAGTAGGTACTTGAAAAATGCTTGTTGATTAAGATTTAAGAATCATGGGACTATAGAATTTATACCTCAGTATTCATGTAGCCTACTCTCCAAATGTACAGGTTGGCCAGAGAAAGCTAGATAATGTATATATAAGCACTTGGTAACCTATAAAACTCTATGTCAGCTATAATTATTATTATTGCTCCAAATAGCATGGCAAGTTTGTGGCATTTGTGACCATACTATTACTACTTGGTAATGCCTCAGTGGGAAAGGCTTCCTCCTAATAAACACAACTCTATAGGAGAAGTTTATTGGTTTTCTTAGCCTGCCACTGCAAGTAGACTCAGGGTCATTTGGTATGGATTAACATCCTCAATAACCCTTAGGGTCACAAGACTCTGAACAGCCTCTCTCCAGACCCTAGTGATGTTGGCTGCTTTTCAGATTTTTGATTTCCAGACAGCTCTGCTTGGTAGCTACCCTATTAAGCAGTTAATTATTTCTCTATGATACTAGCTTTTTATCTTTTAATACAACAGTTTTACTGTCTCTGATAATTACCCTATCTCAGATAACTCTTTTAAATCTAATGAGGCGTGGCAAGCTCTGCTCAACAAGGCAACACACCATTAACTCTTTGCCTCTTTATTTGTCATCTTATCACACTGAATTACTGTATCTCTAACCCCATGATCCTAGAATATATAGCATGTCATTTTACAGGAGGAAAACTGTGAAATGTCCCAGAAACTCATGCTGCCTGGTCAGTGGTCAGCTTGTGGTGTTAGCCAATAATCTTCTGGTCCTAATCAACCATCCAGACCAAACATTTTAGATCCAAGCCTTGATCTCCCCAATATCAGGAACTAAAGCATCTCTACCTCAAATATCATGAAGAAAATGATCAAGGGGAACATGATAGCTATAAAATATATTTGAAGATGTTATGTGGAAAATGGAGTGTACTGAAACTTTGATTCTGAGAAAGGAAAGGAAAGGGAAGGGAAGGAAGGAAGGAAGAAAAGAAGGGAAGGAAGGAAGGAAAGAAAGAAAGAAGGAAGGAAGGAAGGAAGGAAGGAAGGAAGGAAGGAAGGAAGGAAGGAAGCAAGGAAGGAAGCAAGGAAGGAAGCAAGGAAGCAAGGAAAGAAGGAAGGAAGGAAGGAAGGAAGGAAGGAAGGAAGGAAGGAAGGAAGGAAGGAAGGAAGGAAGGAAGGAAGGAATTCTTAAGTCTCCTACTAGGTGGTAAGCACTTTAAATGAAACAAGTGCCTTACAAATATTATTTCATTTGAGCCTCACAACAACCCTTTGAGATAAGTATTGTTATTCCCTCCATTTTTCCACTTTGTAATTGAGGAAACTGAGACAAACATTTTTCACAGGGTCACACAATTAAGTGTGTGAGGCTTTTGAACACAGGACTGCCTGACTGTAGGTCCATTGAATTTTGTAGCTGCCAAAAATGGTTAGAAATTGTAGGGAGGTATTTTTTGGCTTACTATAGGGATGAATTTCTTATGGACTGAAATTATCTAAAAGTAGAATAGTCTGTTTTCAGAGATAGTGAATTCATTTTTATGGAAAATAGCCAAACAGAATAATGAATGGACTTGGAATTAGAAAGATATGAGAACAATTCTGCCTCAGATACTTAGTAGTTTTTTATATTGGACAAGTGGCTTAATCTCTCCCAGCCTCAGTTTCATCTTTAAAAATGAGAATAATAATGCTTCACAGAATTGTTGTGAAGATCAAATGAGATTATATATTCAAAGCAATTCGTTTTTTGCTGAGGCAATTGGGGTTAAAGTGACTTGCCCAGGGTCACACAGGTAGGAAGTGGTAAGTGTCTGAGACCAGATTTGAACTCAGGTATTCCTGACTTCAGGGCTGGTGCTCTATCCACTGCTCCACTAGCTGCCCCCAAAGCAATTTGTAAACCTTAAAGTATTATATAAATATGGTTATGTTATATTCAGCTATATTAATAATTGTATCATATATTATCTATTATACTATAGGAGGAACTTTGTAGTTTAGGTGGGGGTTGGACTGAATGAAGTCCCTACCAATTCTGGGATTCTATGATCTTAGAAGTTTTCTCTGAGGTCTCCAATGTTAGGGAAGTTACTGCCTCCTGGAGTGTACTATGCCATTTTGGGAAAGGTCCAATAGTTAGAAATTTTTTCATATGTTAAAGTGAAATCATTTTCTCTGTAAACAAGGGTAAATCAGAAGTCTAAACCCTTTTTTCCCCACATGACAACACTTCAAACATTTGGAAACAATAATCATTCCCTCTAAAAGCCTCTCTTATCCAGGCTAAGTGTAACAAGTGTTAAGATGAATGTGAGCCTACACTTCTCAATGTGTAGTATGGCAAACATAAGAATATTGGTTTGGGACTACATTTTCCATGAAGCTTCAAGCTCCATGAAACAGATCTGATTATAGATGAACTAAGCCATTGAATTCATTCAGAGGCAGAACAGAGAATGTTATAACAATGAGGTGATGAGAAAACTAGACAAAAGGGAGACATGGGGGGAGGGGAGGAAAGGTAGCAGATCCTGAGTTGGTGAGCTTGCTGAGCCCAAGTAAAGTCCCAATTGGACTGGATAACCTAGCTATGGAAATTGCATGGTCCATTGTTGAGGTTGAGAAGGAGGGACCCCCAAAGTCTCAGACCAGTGTTACGAGGTGTCTCAAAAGAATTTGCAGGCTTGAACCCATCTCCTAGTCAAGGGGCAAAGATTTATTAAAAGCAATGTGATGCCATTATTGAGTGGACTGAATTCTAAAACAATTCAGTAAAGAAACAGATCCAAGGAGATAATACTTATACAGCTTTCAATCAATAGATATGTTAATTATGTAACTCTAGGGTAAGGCTAGGGAATAATCTCCAGATGAATTGAGGGTGGTCTCCAAAATTTCATTATCACTGACCAGATCATCAATCATCAAAGAACTGAGAAGTCGTCTTATTCAGAGTCAGACAGACGGGGTTTCATGAGACTAGAAGTTTCCTGAGGCCAGAAGCTATCTGACTAAGGAGTGGTCAGAGTCACTTTGGAACAAACTCCAAAACCAAAAGTTTTAGGATTTCATATTATATCACCACTAGTGTCATGTAGAGGCTTCAGTGAGCTAAAGCTGGGAACAGAGTAAAGACTAAAAGTTACAAGAGGAATGACTGAAACTAAGTGGAGTGGACAATTATCCAGACCCTATAATGTTCAGGGAGAAACTGAGGCAGTATCACACATTGGAAATTAGTTAATACTTTATTGATGTTAATTGAGAGTTCAGAATCCATAGCTATGAATTGGGACTGCTGGGACTCTTGTCTCAAAACACACAGTCCATTGTGATTTTAGACTGACAGACATGCCAGCCGACTAGAACTCAAGCAGATCCAGCAAATAGTAAGTTTGTTCTTAGCATTTTTATAAACCTGGGAACAAAGAACTCACGAGGCAAAAGGAGGGGTTTGAGCACTGGGGGGTTGGGGAAGGAGATGGGAGAATTGAGTTCCAGGAAGAGCTATCTATCAATTCAATTCTGACAGGTAGGGAGTAAAGGAAGCTTGAGACAGGAACTGGAGCCAAAAGATAAGGGACCATCTGGAGGTTTTATGACTCCTTTGGAATGTGAGTCCAATTATTTCTCATAGTCAGAAGGAAGGAGGTTTCTATTTTTGGGCAGAACAATCAAGGGAAACTGAAACAGAGCAACTGAGGGAAACTGAGACATGGGAACTGTGGCACAACAACCCTGACCCATGAAACACATAGCTGGACTCAATTCAGGAGAGGTATAAGACAGAAGATTAATGGGGTGGTAGAATCTAGTGAAAACTTTTAAAACAAAATAGACATTTGAATATGTTTGAAGGAAGTAGGTAAAAATAGGGTAAAACTGATAGGGAGAAGTCAAAGACTCAAAGGCTGAAAGAGCGATTGTTGATGCAGTCTGCTAGTGAAGGGTTGGCATTATAAGAATAGCCTCTTTGGGACTGACTGGAAAAAAAAAAGTAGGAAATAGTGAGAATTAACATCAATGGGTTTTATGAAAGATTCAGATAGGGCTATTTGAGTGTAGGATGGATGGGTTGGTAAATCATTGACCAATTCAACTCAATAAATATTAAGTGAGTTAGATTCTCTTGGAATTATAGCCCACTGTTGACCAGTATAATAAATCTTTGCCCCTTAACTTGGAAATAAAATAAAATAAAATAAACCTTAAGTTTATTTTAGAGGGTACTATACCAAATACTAAGCATACAAACATGAAAGACATTTCCTGTCCTTGATAATTTTCTATTCCAGTATGGCAGTGTGAGACATATACAAACAACTCTTATACAAATTAGAAAATGATTAAGTAATATCAGTCAAACAGAATGTTCCAGATGTCACAATTTAGAAAGGTCTAGAGAGTATCTAGAAGGAAGCAACTCATATGGCGAAGCAACTTAAGGTCATATTACATGAGAAACTTTTGAAGGAACTGGGAATGCTTATCCTGGAGAAGAAAATACTTAAGAGGATCACAAAAGCTGATTTCAAGTATTTAAAAGAAAATGAAGAGAAAAATTATGTTTGTTCTTTTTAGCCTTCCTCAAAGAACTAGGTGACTAGTTCAAGGAGGAAATTTAGGCTTGACAACCTGGATCCAATCTCCCCTTACTGCATATTATTCCTATAAGTACAGCAAATTGACCTCATTATTATTCCTCATACATTCCACTCCAAGTCCAAAGCACATATTTTTTGCACTGGCTAATCACTAGAATGCTCTTCTTCACCTCCTGGATTTATTTTCCTTCAAGGCTCAATTCAAATCCCATCTGCTTCAAAAGAACTTCTCCAGTGCTTTCACTTCTTTTCAATACCAATGTCTTCCATTTATATGGCATATAGCTTGATTATATATAGAATATAGTACAATTATTTGCACAATGTTTCCCCCCATTGAGGAAAAGGATGATGTTTTTGCTTTTCTTTGTATTCCTTGAGGTCAGCATAGTACCTGGCTCATAAGTAAGTGCTTAATAAATGCTTGTTGATTGATGAATAAGAGTTCCCCAAAGACAGAATAATGAAGTTAGAGTTGAAAGTTTCTATAGGAGTCCTAACTTAAGGAAGGTCTTATATGCCTGGTTAAGGAATTTATGTTTTTAGAAACAACTCAAAACTCATGCCTTCCTAATCATTAGGTAGTGATTTTGGTTTTTGTATTTTAAAAAGTACATTTAATAATATGTGTAATGAGACAGTAACAAATGGTGTCATTCATCTCCTTTAAAGCTCAGGTATTTTTCAGATTTGAAGGAGTTAGAATTAATCAGTATAAGAAAGGCACATTGCAAAATCAACTGTCTTGCAAAGAGTGACTCAGTCAATATATTCTTGGAGTCATTAATGAAGTATTATTATCAATGATTTTCTAACATGTGAAATCTAAACATTCTATTTTTATTTTCTAACCCCCTTCAATCCTTCTAAAAGTACATAGCCTTTTAAATTAATGCAAGTTATATTTTCTAAACATTCACAATAAATTATAATCTTCCATTCCTTTATACCTCCCTCTTCTTCCTTTCACAGTTATATTCCTAGAAGACCATTCCTATCTTTGTTATTTCAACTTACTCATTAATGCCTTGATATCTGGCTTCTTCAGAACAACCTGTCTTAATTATTACCAATTTTAAACTGCTAAATCTCAGGGACATTTTTCAGTCCTCATTGGAAGAGAACTTAATCTTGCTCCTTAATGGAAACCTCTCTGAGTTTATTGCTCTAGAATCATCTAAATTCAGCATAAGAGGGAAAACCTTGAGGTGGGTGCAGTGAGGGGATATATGTTACCCTTTATTGCCTTCCCTGATTCAAGAAAGAAAATGGAAAAAAAGCAGGTTTGGTATGCTTTGCTCGGAGAAGAGACTTGATTTTGCTGAAGATCTTATTGGACAAAGCAAATCCTCTGCTGTTTGAAGACCTGGCTAGACAAAAATCTATCCATAACTGGAGAACGAGGAATTCCTCAGAGCCCCATAGCAGATATGAGAACATAGTTACTGAATATGGTAACACTTTCTTGATGTAGCTTGGTAGCTGACTGTGCGCTAAAAGAATTTGTCATTGCTTCATTGGTCCAAAACTAGCAAGACAGTGTATCTGCCTAGGCAGAAAGGACCAGAAAAGGAAAAGTTAGCAGAGAAATTTTCCAACCCACAGTATATATTACAGACTGTTATCTAGAGACCCAGGACAAAAGGGACTGCTGTCTAGAGTCCTCATTTCCCCATACATCTAGGTTTCCTTAGTTATGAAGCTCCTATTGTTTTTCACAAAGTGTAACATGTTTATGGATGAAATGTTTCTTTTTATTATTCCTATTCTTGCCTCTTACTAAGCAAATGCTATGTTTTTTCTTTCT
Source organism: Myrmecobius fasciatus (assembly GCA_023553655.1). NCBI lineage: Eukaryota > Metazoa > Chordata > Mammalia > Dasyuromorphia > Myrmecobiidae > Myrmecobius > Myrmecobius fasciatus. The sequence goes on from JAJPUD010007313.1 coordinate 15,350, forward strand.
AGTAAACAAATGTCATAATTAACTCTTGCCTTTGCCTTAAATAAATGCTTGATGTTTATGTGTCAGTGATCTAGCTGTGACCAGCTTTGTATAAATGTAAGGATAGCAGTGAGAGCTCAGAAGATACAAGCATAATATATCTTGTTTATATTATGTATATAATATGTACATATTGTGATGTCATAATGATAATGTTATGTATTATAAGTGAACTGACTCTGCCTTTGACTTTTTTTCTTTACTCTCTATACAGTGATCTTTGGTAATTACTTGCAATTATCAACTTTATCCAAATGACGCCTAAATCCAGCCCCAATCTCTTTCTGGAGCTCCAGTCCTAACTTTTCAACTCTAGAAGGAGAAAGAAAAGAAGAGAGAAGAAAAAGGAGAAGGAAGAGGAAGAGGAGGAAGAAGAGGAGGAGCAAAGAGAGACAGAAACAGAGACAGACTGAGACAGAGAGAGGAGAAGCAGCATTTCTAAAGGGTAGCTAGAAGGTCCAGTGGATAGAGTGGCAGGCCTGAAGCCAGGAAGATCTAAGTACATATTTGGCCTCATATACTTATTTAGTAGCTGTGTGAACCTGACAAGTCACTTTACCCTGTTCATCTCAGTTTCCTCATCTGTAAATGACCTGGAGAAGAAAATGCCTAACCACTCCAGGATCTTTGCCAAGGAAACCCAAATGGGATCCCAAAGAGTTGTATAGAACTGAAATGACTACAACAAAATGAACCTTTGTCCTCTTCTCCTCACTTCCACCCCATCTGTATATCTCTACATTAGCTTCACAGAATCTCAGAATTAAGAGGGCCTAGCGATATCAAACTGGTCTGTACCTGAACAGTTATCCCTCCTATAAGCATTCTTCATTGTACATACTATGATGTAGGTTTCATCAACTTTTAAAATGATCCATCTGTTCCTTTATTAGGAAGTTGTTCCTTAAATCTAGCCAAAGTCTTTCTCTGCAGCATCCCCCAATAGTCTTAAGTTTTGCATTTGGTAACTATTCAGTTCTAATTTTTCTCCTACATGACATCCCTTCAAGGTTGGGAAGCCACCTACATCTGTCCACATCTTATTTTCAGAATAACCTCCCAGTCCTTTCCCATTTCTGATTGCCTTCCTCTTCATGTATTCCATTTTATTCAGTTCCTTCCTTAAAAATGTGGCATCTAAAACTGAACACAATACTCCAGAAATAATCTGGCCAGGGCAAAATACAAAATACAGAAGTCATTTTCTTCATTCCATACATTATCTTTGCTACCTAAGACTACGTTAGGAAGCTTCTCTTAGTCTCAGTTCTTTTACCTGTGAAGTGAGCTTTCTAGGATCTTTCCAGCTCTAATATTCTATGTATTTGTGACCATGGTATAGTTTTTATAAATGACTGGAAGATATAATCTAACCTCAGTTCCCCTCTTAGTTAACCAGAATGTGGGAAATGTAGGTAATATGGTATAGGGCATAAAAACTTTAAATACTTCAAACATGAAATCTATGATTGGTTGGAATACTCATCAACTTTCTCTTCATATAAGAGAGATATTTTATTGTAATTTCTCCCAGAATGCTCTGGTTTCTTCTTATTCAGCTTGCTTTATGATATTGGGCCACTAGATGGTAGTGTCCATTAGTCTATTGGCTCAAAATAGCATATGCCATATCATCTAGTCCAATTTTGATGATTGAAAGCTAGAGGGCAAGATTTTCTTAGAAATAATTTAGAAGTTTTGGGTTAGTTGTGTGTGGGTTTTTTTTTTTAAATCCTTTAGAATAGGAAAGTGGTTAGAGGTCACCTTGAATTGAAAAACTCAGTTTACATCAAGGAAAACTGTATATAAAGAGATTTTGTGTCTAAAAATTCTTCTTTAACCATTTAGAGGATTTTTCTTTTTTTTTTTAATTAAAGCTTTCTATTTTCAAAACATATGCATAGTTTTCAACATTCACCTTTGCAAAACCTTGTGTTCCAAATTTTTTCCTTCCCTTCCCCCCACCTCCCCACCCCCACCCCGACAGCAAGTAATCAATATATGTTAACCATGTGCAATTCTGTATAATTTCTACAATTATGCTACACAAGAAAAATCAGTTTGAAAAGGAAAGAATGAGAAAGAAAACAAAATTCAAGCAAACAATAAAAAGGTGAAACTACTATGTTGTGATCCACACTCAGTTCCCACAGTCCTCTCTCTGGGTACAGATGGCTCTCTCCATCAAAAGACCATTGGAATTGGCCTGTACCACCCTGTTAAAAAGAGCCACTTCCATCAGAATTGATCATCATATAATCTTAGTATGTACAATGTTCTCCTGGTTCTGCTTATTTCACTTAGCATCAGTTCATGTAAGTCTCTCCAGGCCTCTCTGAAATCATCCTGCTGGTTGTTTCTTATAGAACAATAATATTACATAATAATCATATACCATGACTTATTCAGCTATTCTCCAACTGATAGTTATCCCCTCAGTTTTCAGTTTCTTGCCACTACACAAAGGGCTGCTACAAACATTTTTGCACATGTGGGTCCTTTTCCCTTCTTTATGAATTTCTTTGGGATACAAGTCCAGTAGATATGCTTCTGGATCACAGTTTGAAGCCCTTTGGGCATAGTTCCATATCACTCTCTAGAATGGTTGGATCTGTTCACAATTCCAACAATGAATATTAGTGTTCCATATCCCCTCCAACATTTATCATTATCTTTCCCTGTCATCTTAGCCAATCTAAGAGTTATCTTAATTTGCTTTGAGGAAGTTTTTTCAAAGGATGGACAATGATCAGCCTTGATTATAGAAGGAAGAAAAATCAATCTGCCTCAGTGGGGAGGAGAAATCCATTTCTAAAGGTTCTCTTAAAATTTTTGCAACTTTTACCATTGCATTGGAAATTTTGTTGCCATAAAGAGATGCATTTTAAAATGGCTACATACTTCTTTAGATCTCTTTGCAATATTTTTAACGGCATTGCAGTATCAACTTCGTACTTTTAAAATATGGGGACATTTAAGTGTGATTTCATTGGTATGGAGAACACCTAGTGAAGAAACTCCCTACCAAAGAAGGTAGATACCTTTTCTAGTAGTAAAGAATTGTCTCAAGCATTGAGAGGCTAAGTGACTTGCATAACATTTCTTAGCCTGTGTCAGAAGCAAAACTTAAACCCAGTTTTTCCTAACTTTAAAGGTAACTCTTTATCCACACCAAACTGTTCATTCTGAAAAATATTTTGTTGAATTCCCACAGTATGCCAGAACATAGAAAAGATATTCCTTCAGGGATGCTAGACAATGAAATTATAATGGTAATAATTGTCATTTATTTAGCACTTTTAAGGTTTTCAAAATACTAGAAATTATTTTTGTCCTCAAAACAAACCTTGGGGAGGTAGGTTTTATTATTATTCCCCCCTTTTTGTTGTTTTGTTGTAGTCGTTTCAGTCCTAAGTCTTTGTGACCTCATTTGGGCTTTCTTGGCAATATTATTGAAGTGGTTTGTCATTTCCTTCTCCAGTCCATTAACAGATGAAGAAACTGAATTAAATATAGTTTAATATTTTAAACTGCACAGTTAATATGTCATATTGGATTTGAACTCATGAAGATGAGTGTTCCTGATTCCAAGCCTACCTACCATGCCACCTACATGCCCTTATGCCCCACTTTACAGTTAAGAAAACAGAAAGATTAAATCATTTGACCAAAATCACAGCTAGAAGATGTGTGTTTGAAACCAGATTAAATTCAGATCAACTAACTTCAAGTCCACTGCTCTATCCTCTGGACCATCTAACTACTGTGTCCTCATCTGGATATAATAAAATTCACTTAAATATCTGATTTAGCTTTTTTGTGAATGGTGGTCATATTTCAGTTCTTTCCTATTAAGCAGGCTGTGATGGGCACAAGGAATTATATAATCCCGTAGGTGTTTTGGCAGGCTCTGCCCCAGAGAAAACCAGGCCCTCTGTTCCCTTCCTCCTACTCTTCCTTCAGCTTTCTGTGTTTCTTCCATTCCTCACTTCTGACTGCTCTTTGTCCCTTCTCCCCAAGTCAGCCTCTTTCTGTTTTCCATTTTTCCATCTGCAACTGAAACAGGATCCCCCTTCTTATCCCCATAGTGTTCCTCTCCTACACTTCAAATTTCCTCTCATCAAATGCTTTCCCATTACATTTTCCCCCCTTTTACCACCTTTGACCCGTTAACCCCTTTCTCCTTATGTTTCCTATTAGTCTTGTCAAATCTACTTTGATACTTCTTAATCTCAGTGACTTTATCAGGGTGGGTGTTCTCCCCACCAATGTGGATCATAGCCCCTCCACACCTTGCCGTGAGATCTCGATACCAAACCATTCACCCCTAAGAAGTCAACCTATCAGGGCCAATAGGGAAATAGTTTAGCAAGGAATGACATCTGCTCTTGAACTTCTTTATTTCTAGGCTGGTAGGAGCTTTCAAGGTCTGTATAACACTAGCATCACTTTTAAGAATGGGGGGGGGTGTCATCTCTACAACCTCTATTCTACAGAGTTTGTCTTTTGAGGTTTGGAGGGGATCTGTACTATAATGTGCCCAAGACAGCCTGTGCCTGCTAGGGATGGGGTGGAACACTGAAACTGAGAAAAGAAAACATAAAAGGTCTATCCCAGTTACTGAGCAGGCGGTAAGAAAATTGCCTAGACCACCTAGTCTGCTTCCACTAATATTAGCATAATGATGTAGATACTCCCTAATTTTCAAAGTACCATCATGCAGATATGTTCAGGACGGGACTATGTATATAGATATATGTGAATATGTGTCTTCTTGTGCACATATATGTATATATGTATGTGTCTGTCTACCGGGTGATACATATGTATGTGTATATATACATACACATAAATGTATCAGCTGATGGCAATGTCCCTTCTAATCTACTTCCTATACTCCTTAGTCTCTTTAGCTCTACCCAGTTCAACTGTTTCCTCTCTAACCTTCAGCAGGTGTGTTTATATTTCTAAAAGTTGATGTGTTACTAACACATTATCCAACTTTAGATCGTGTTCAATATAATGAGACCAGTCAAGTTGTATTCTAGAGCCTGCTTCATCATCCGGGAAGTCTATTCCCTCAAATGGGGAAAAGTCACTGCTTAACCAAAATATTCCACAACATAAGTCTTTCTAGTTCAGAATGGCATAAAGGCCTCCAGACCTCAGGAAAGCATTCATTATCATAGATTACATTTCATGGGTATTCTGTGCCTCTCTCCCCACCATTCCTTATAGACCATGGGAAGTCAGATGGCAGTGGGGACATGGTGATAAGAGGGTGCTTCAGCTCCTTAGGAGAATGGCCCTTCGTCCATTACTGGGAGAGTTCTATAAGTGCTGGAGTAATTTGGGAGGAGAGAACTTTGGAAACCAAACCCAAGTGTTTGCTGTCCCTCCAATCCTTTCTGAAGAGGAGGAAGGGAAGAGAATAAGCATTTATATAGCATGTACCACCAATTATGCACCAAACACTGTGCTAAGCAAGTACTTTTTACAAATCTCATCTCATTTGATTTTCACAACAACCCTACAAGGTAGGTGCTATTATCGACCCCACGGTAATAATTGAGGAAAGTGAGATAAACAGTAAATGACTTGCCCAGGGTAAAACAGCTGGATTTAAACTCAGGTCTTCATAAGTATTCAAAGACATTTTCTACTAAGTTTCTCTAAGGAGGCTGGCTCCAACATGACTTCTGCCCAAGTCTTACTCACCTCACCTTCCCCACTCAGTTAAGCCTATAAGTTACAGTCTCAAGTTGTCCAAACTTGATTTACATTACCTTGGAGGATCATAAGATTTAGAGCTGCAAGGAACAAGGTCCACCCTTCACTTTATTTATGAGGAAAATGTTGATTTGGGGGACGTGGGTTAGAAAAAAGGCCCAGGGACTATTTCAATCTATTAACCAATATTTTTAATGCCTGATGTGTTTTAGGTGTTGTGCCTAGGTACTGGAGATATGAGTTCAAAGCATAAAAAAATCTGTATTCACTAGAAGTTTACATCCTGATGGAAGAGATAACAAGTACTTATAAATATATACAACATAAATATCAGGCAAATCAGTACAAATTGTTAAATGCAAGATAGCTTGGAAGGCAGTTGGGGTGATCAGGAAAGGCTTCCTGCAGAAGATGCTACCTAAACTGCATCTTAAAGGAAGAGATCAACCCTATTGGATTGAAGTGAGGAATGTGCATCTTCCTGCTCTGTGGAACAGCCACTGCTAAGGAATGAAACTAGGAAATAATGTCATTTGTGAGGGAAGATGGGAAAGGACAGTTTGGCTTCATTGAAGAGTGTGGGAGGAGAAATATACAATGATGTTGGAAAGATAGTTCGGGGCTATCTTGTACAAGATATTAAAAGCTAAACTAAATAGAATATTCTATTCTATCCTAGAGAGAATAAAAAGCCCCTGGAGTTGATTAAATAGAAAAACCACATGTTCAGATCTGTGTTAGGGAAAACCACTTGGACTACACTATGTGATGAGAAGGGTGAGCAAGTGGTGAGAAGCTTTAAGAAAAGAGACCGATTGGGAGGCTTTTATGACAATCTCAGGAAAAAGTGATTCACAGGGCATGAGCTAAGGTGGCAGCATATGAGTGGAGAGGGCTCTGATAGAAAAGATGTTGAGGAAAAGAAAACAGCCACATTTGTCAACTGTTTGGACATTTTGGTTTGAGAACAAGTGAAAAGTCCAAGATGATGCTAAAGTTATGAATCTAGGAGACTGAAAGGATGGTAATATCTTTGAAAATTTGGTAAAGGCAAGAGTTGGGAAGGGTGGTTGGGGAAGAGATACAGAGTACTTTTCTGGATATGTCAAGCATAAGATGTCTCCAGGATATCTAGTCTGAATTATATAATAGGCAATTGGTAGTTATGGAAATATATATATACATTTATATATATTTATAGTCTATGAGCCATACAGAAATAATTTTTTAACCCATGTGAGCTCATAAGATTATGAAAGTAATGTAAACACTTATTTTCTGCATTCAATTCAATTTGATTTAATAATCATTTATTAAGCACTTACTGTGTGCAAAACAGCTCACTGGGCTCTGGGAATACAAAGATAAAAATGAAACAAAGCTTTCCCTCTAGAAACTTACATTCTGTGTGTGGAAGGGGGAATATAACATGTATACAATATAGCACGTATACAAAGTAATTTGAAGAGACATAATACTAAGAAGTGAATGGATCTAGGAAAGCTTCAGAATGAGTGATATTCGAGCTGAGCCCTAAAGAAGAAAAGGTTTTACTGAGAAGTGTAAAGGGGATACAATCCAGACATGGGGGTCAATTTGTGCTTCTACTTCAACGTGGGAAGATAGATGAAGCACTGTCTGGATTATAGTGGGAGAGAGGGAAGTGAAATCAGAGACAGTTTGAGAGCCAGATCATTCAGGACTCCACCCAGAGGAGTGAATATTTAATCTTAGAGGCAATAGATAGCCATTGAAAGCTTTTGAATTGGGGAGTAATAATGATGAGACCTTTGCTACAAAATGATCAGTTTGCCACCCAAGTAGAAGGATTGGAGAGATGATGAGACTATATTCAGGAAGACCAATTAAGAGGCAATTACATTAGTCCAGTTAGATGGTCATTAGAGCCTGGAATAGGATTATTGTGAACAAATAAATAGGAAAGACATTGTTGAAGCAAATTTGGCAACTAATTATATATGGAGTATAATTGAAAGTGAAGAATTAAAGATCTTCCCTTCTTTCCTCTCTCCCTCTTTCCTCTCTCTCTATTCTTCCCTCCCTCCCTCTCTCTCTCTGTATTCCTCCCTCCTTCTTCCCTCTTCTTCCTCCCTCCCTCTTCTTCCTCCCTCTCTCTTTTTCCTCTCTCCTTTTTTCCCCTCTTTCCCTCCTTCCCTTCCTCCCTCCCTCCCTTTTTTCCTCCTTCCTTTTCTTCCCCTTCCTCCCTCCCTCCCTTTTTTCCTCCTTCCTTTTCTTCCTCCCTTCCTCCCTCCCTCCCTTTCTCTTAGGTTTCAGTCTCACATTGCCAGTTGCTTACTAAATACCTTGAACTAGATATTCTATAGGCATTGCAAACTCAACATGTCTAAAACAAACTCAGGATTTCCCCAAAAAACTTCTAAATTTTGTGTCTGTCAACATATAACCATCTTTCAAGTCTCCCAGATTTATTACCTCAGTTTCATCCTCTCAATCATCCTACATTCTTAATCAGTTGTCTAAATCTTTTTTTTTAATTAAAACTTTTTATTTGTATAACATATGTATGGGTAGTTCCCCAACATTGATCTTTACAAAGCTTTCCATTACCAATTTTACCCCCAGTCCCCTCCCCTCCCCTAGATGGCAGGAAGTCCACTACATGTTAATAATGTTGAAATGCTTGAGAAGTTATGCAAGAAAAATCCTATCTACAAGAAAAAAAAAAGAATCAGAGAAAGGCAACACAAGGCAAGCAAATGTCAATAGAGATCATGAAAATGTTACGCTGTGGTCCACATTTCACCTCCCTCTCTCTGGGTGTATATGGCCCTCCTCAGTGAACAATTGGAACTGGTTTGAGACAATTCTTTGTTGCAGAGAGCCATGTCCATCAGAATTGATCATCATGTATTATTGTTGTTGCTGTGTATGATGATCTCCTGGTTCTGCTCGTTTCACTCAGCATCAGTTCATGCAAGTCTCTCTAGGCCTCTCTGAAATCATCCTGCTGGTTGTTTCTTACAGAACAATAATATTCCATAACATTCATACACCATAATTTATTCAGCCACTCTCCAATTGATGGGCATCCCTCCAGTTTCCAGTTTCTAGCCACCACAAAAAGGGCTGCCACAAACATTCCCGCACATGTGGGGCCCTTTCCCTCCTCTAAGATCTCTTTGGGATATAGGCCCAGTAGAAACACTTCTGGGTCAAAGGGCACGCACAGCCCGCAGTTGTCTAAATCTGATCACTTCTGTACTCATATCTCTTGCATGCTCCCTCTTCACTCCACTCACACTGCCATCAAAATCTCATTACGTCTCTAACTGATTAGGTTGGCCACATTGTTTGAATGCCAAATGCATGCTTGCCAAAAAGATTGTTTTATGGGGAACTCCTGCATAGCAAGTACTCATAAGGTAATCAAAAAATGCGATGTAATGATCTAAGAGCTCTCGTAACTTTAGGATTCATTGTGCAACATGGAAGATACCGGCACAGGACCACCCAGCATAGCATCCTCTCATCAGAGAAGATGCTGTGTGCTATGAGCAAAAACAGAATTGAATTAGCTCTGAAGAAATGCGAGATGAGCAAATTAGAGAAGCCATCCCCAAATGTTCATAGGGACTATTTGTGTCTGACCTGTGGCAGAGCATTCCAAGTTTGTATTGGTCTGATCAACCACAGTCAGACACACTGTAACAAGACTAACATAGTGATGTCATTTTGGTCCTCTTTGAGGATGAAGGACAACAACCAACCTCTTGTATTATTGAAACAGCCTCCTTTGTAATTTTATGTATTATATTTTATTCATTTAAAAACTGTTCTGAAAAGGGGTCCATGCCTTTCGTGACATTGCCAAAGGAGTCCTTCAATATGGGAAAAAAGTTAAGAACTGTCTTGTCTTAGAGGAAATGAGTAAGGATTAAGGATTCCAGGTGTTCCAGCTCAATGGTAAAATTTTGAAAGTGGAATTTTTTTTTTTGTTTTGCTTCTTTTGTTTTTAGTTTGTGATAGATTTTACATGAAGGAAGACTTTAAGACAAACAGAACCTAAAGTATGGATTGTTTGTTCTTAGGTCATTACCGTATAAAGTCCCAGACTTACATTTAAAGAGACTATTCTGAAAGTTTATCCTTTTATTTAATTATCTAATTTCTTCCCAGAAAATGGGACTGAATCTATTTCTGTCACACTCATCAAAACAAATGAATCCTGTTATTCCCAATAGTAAAAGAGTTTGTTTGAGTCAGATTGGTTTAGTGAAAACTTACCTTGTATGTTTATCAAACTCAATTTAACAAAACTTTTATCAATCATCTTTGTAGAAGGCATATCCCTAACACCTCAAGGAATTGACAATTTAGTAGCAGATGTAGGGGTTAAATATGTGTGCCTTATCTCTTTCCTCAAGTGATTTCGTCTGCCTGGAACAGCATCCCCTCCCCCGCCATTGTCTTCTATTCAAAACCCATTCATCCAGAAAGAACCTACTATATCTCCTGAAGCAATCAATTGCTTTAATATAGTCCTGATTTGATCCATTGCTCTAATTTCTTCCCTTTAGACAAACAAAAATAAGTCTAATCCTTCTTCCATATTACAAATATGGAAATCTTCAAATTCTTAGAAACAGTTTCCCCTTCTCCAAATGAAACATACTCAGTTCCATCTGTAGATCTTCAGATGCGATGAACATCAATCAGACTCTGTCACCTGGTTGTCCCCTGTTCACTCTCTACCTTAGTCCTTTCCCTCTTAAAGTAGGAAACCCAGAATCATTTTCTTATGTGTAATGCTTCAAAAGTGTTCTGGCCCGAGCACAATACATGGGGACTATCACCTCCTTATTACTGGATACTGCCTTTTATAGAGGCAGCTAGGTGTGTCAGTGATTAGAGCGTTTTAAATCTGGAGTCAGGAAGACATGAGTTCAAATCTTACTTCAGACATTCACTAGCTGTGTGAGCCTGGGCACTTCACTTAACCTATGTTTACCTTGATTCATTGGAGAAGGAAATGGCAAACCACTCCAGTATCTTTGCCAAGAAAACCCTATGGATAGTATGGTCCACAGGGTCACAAAGAGACAGGCACTAATGAACAACAAGTGCTTCTCTTAATGCTCCTCAAGATTACATTCACTTTCTGCCATATCCTACCAGTGACTCATTGAGAATCCAAAGATATCCCTGAGTCAACCCCTTTTCAAGCTCTCTTTTTTTTTTTCAACCTCTTTCTCCCTAACCCTGATTAGAACACTTTGGCCCCTTAACTAGGTAATTTACTTGCTAAGAATGTGTTTCCATTTAAATATTCCAGCTCTAACTTTTGTAATTCCTGAAGTCTTCATTTGGCAATGTTTGGTGACTTTCCTGGATTTCTTTCCTCTGCTGGTTGGAGCCATTGACATATCTTCCTCAGGCTGTAAGAACCAGTGTGGGACAAGAGATCTATCTAATTTGCTTTCCTTCCATATTCTTGCCTAATGACTCTACTTCCAGCTGGTTTCAGTAATGCCCTTGGCAGTGAGGGAAGCCAGGCTCCCCACCCTCCTCTTAGGACTTGAAAGAATTTGCTCTGCTCAATAGTGAAGAGCAAATGGAGGGTTGTATGGGTACATGGAAACTACCCCAATAATAAGGGAGTAAAAGGATGCAGGTAACACTGAATTGGTATCTATACCAATGGAAGGGTGAGGAGGCTCTTAAAGAACCGTGGGGGAAGGGAGTTTTAAAATATACAATGAACTTTTTAAAAAAGCACAAATAGGCTTTGATTTTAAAATTCTGTTTTGATTCAGTTTATGCTTAATCCGATCAAGAAAAAATTTAATCTAACAGGTATTTATAAAGCACCAATGTTATGTAGATTTCATTCGAGTACACCCAGGGAATTTTTTAAAGATAACTTTTGAATACTCAAAGAGTATTCAATACATAAGAGAATAAGACTAAATATTAGTATAAAGGGCATTTATTTTTTCATCAAGGTAAAGAAATTAAAAACTTCTCATTTCTAAAAAATTAACAATTATATTTTTGAAAATACAAACTTTTAAAATGATACATAAAATCCCAATTTTATTTTTGAAACTTTAGATTGTGCCTAGGTATATATCTATGTAAAATGCCTATAGTATTCAAGGCACATATTGCAGTGTTCTCATTGTGATGTCCATGAAAATGAATTCCACAGTCTTTAAAAAAGGAAGCACTTATTAAATGCCTACTGTGTACCTGGCACTGTGCTAAGTGTTTTACAAATATCATCTCATTTGATTCTCAGGACAACCCTTAGAAACAGACCCTCTTATTATAATCATTTAACAGTTGATGAAACTGAGACCAACTGAGTGGTTTGCCCAGGATCACAGTATTTGAAGGCAGTTGTGAACTCAGAACTTCCTGACTCCAAGCCCAGGGCCCTGTCCACCAGGCTGCTTTTAAACTCTAGTAAGAGAAATAGGTGGTTTGAGGGGAGGGCTGATTTTTTTTTTTTATTTGCTGACACAATTGGGGTTAAATGATTTGCCCAGGGTCACACAGCTAGGAAGTATTAAGTGTCTGAGGTCACATTTGAACTCAGGTCCTCCTGACTTCAGAGCTAGGGCTCCATCCACTGCACCATCTAGCTGCCCCCACTGACTTTTTTTTTTTTTAAACTAGACCTGTGATTTTATTGGCATTGGGAACTCCTGATGAGGAAATCTCTTCTATTTGTACAGATTTACATGAGTTCTGCAATTTAAGTCTCAAAGAATTGCCTGGGATTATGAGAGGTTCAGCAATTTGCATGGGCTACCCAACCAGTACGGGGCAGAGACAAAATTTGAACTTGTCTCCCCTGACTTCCAGTCTCTTTCTCTCTGAATTATATTATTCTACCTCACCTAGAATATTAGTGCATTAATATTAAAATTAACTTGCTTTAGCTTGAAAATACACAAAATAATTTAGTGGGATAAAGTGATTTGTATGTAGTGTGGTATGGAGAAAGAATCCATAATAATGGGATATCAGCAATCTTTTTTCTTAATGCTTTTTTTGGGAGAGGTAATCAGGGTTAAGTGACTTGCCCAAGTTTACACAGCTAGTAAGGCCAGGGTTGAACTGAGGTCCTACTAACTCCAGGGCTAAATGCTCTATAATACTGAGCCTATAATAGCTGCCCTGATATTAGCAATCTTTACATAGATAAGTGAGTCTTGATCATATATGTAATTAAAGCCATTATAATCCAGGAGCAGGAACTCAGGTCTTACTTTCATTACTGACTTTGTCCATAAGTGACCATATCATATTACACACATTACAATATTTCTTTAACCTCAAATCCCTCTCCTATAAAATGGGTTCAACACACTGTTTTGCTAGGTGTTTTAGCAGTTACTACACCCATTTTGTGTTCAATATACTCTATACCTGAGCAAGGCAAGAGGACATTTGTTCTAAGTGTAGCACTTTCTCTTCCCCAGCTTGGCACTCACAGAATTATAAATTGGGAAGTAACTTCTATTCCCTATTCAAAGAGAAGCATTCTGTTGTCCAGATTCTCCAAATTATAACTCATGAGTCTCCAGGACTTGAAGCAAGGAAGATCCAAGTTCAAATCCTGAGTAAGATGCATATTAGCTATTTGGATAACTCACTTAAATTCTGGTTGCCTCAGTTTCTCATTTCTAGAATGGTAATAATAGCACCTACCTCATCAAGTTGTTGTGAGAATCAGTAAAGTAATAATATATATGATGCTTTGCAAACCTTAAAGTGCTTATAAACTTTAGCTCTTAGTTATTTTTTAACTCAAAGCAAAGACATTTGCTAAGATAAGAGAGTAAGAATAGTAACTACAAAACAATCATATTAAGCCAAAACATAGAAAGAAAATTATAGACCAATCTTCCTAATGAATATAGATACAAAAATTTTAAGTAAAATATTAACAAAGGGATTACAACAATTTATCACCAGGATAATAATACTATGACCAAGTGGGATATATGTATCATTGGAATGCAAGGCTGGTTCAATATCAGGAAAACTATTGCCATAATTGATCATAACAATAATAAAACTAACAGAAATAATATGATGATCTCAATAGCTGCAGAAAAAGCTTTTGAAATACAGATCTAAACAATCAGAAAAATATCAATTGCTCATAGGTAGGTTGAGCTAATAAAAATGATAATTCTATCTAAGTTGGTCTACTTGTTCAGTGCCACACCAATAAAATTACCAAAATTTTATAGAGCTAGAAAAAATAACAAAATTCATCTGGAAGAACAAAAGGGCAAGAATATCAAGGGAAAAAAATACAAAGAATGGTGGCCTACAGTACCAGCCCCAATAGAATGATGGATCGGTGGAATAGATTAGATAATATGACACAATAATCAATGACTATAAAAATCTAGTACTTGATAAATCCCCAAAACTCCAGCTTCTTAGATAAGAACTCATTATTTTACAAAAATTGCTGGGAAAACTGGAAAATAGTATGTCAGAAACTTGGCATAGACCTCCATCTTATGTTGCAAGCCTAAAGGTCAAAATGGGTACATGATTTGGGCATAAAGAATGATATTATAAGCAGATTAGGCAAGCAAGGGATAGTTTATCACATCTTTGGAGAAGAGAGGAATCTATGGCCAAAGAAGTGCTAGAGAACATTAAGAACTGCAAAATGGACAACTTTGATAACATTAAATTAAAAAAAAATTGTACAAACAAGATTAAAAGGGAAATACAAAGCTAGGAGAAAAAAAAACTTTGCAGCCAGTGTTTTTGATAAAGGCCTCATTTCTAAATTATATAAAGATTTGTGTCAAATTTATAAGAATACAAGTCATTCCTAATTGAAAAATGGTCAAAGGATGAAGAAATTAAAGCTACAGTGATATGATAAAAATGCTCTAAATCACTATTAGAGAAATGCCAATTAAAGCAACCTTTCAGATTGGCTAAGATGACAGGAAAAGATAATGATAAATGTTGGAGGGGATATGGGAAAACTGGGACACTAATGCATTGTTTTTTGGAATTGTGAAATGATCTAACCATTGTAGAGAGCAATTTGGAACTATGTCCAAAGAACTATAAAACTGTGCATATCCTTTGATCCAGCAGTGCCATTACTGGGTCTGTATCCCAAGGAAATTACGAAGGAGGGGAAAGGACCGACATATATATGCAAAAATATTTGTAACAGCTCTTTTTGTGGTGGCAAAGAATTGGAAAATGAGTAAATGCCCATCAATTGGGGGATGGATGAATAAATAGTGGTATGTGAAAGTAGTGGAATTTTATTCTCTAAAAAATGATGAACAAGCTGATTTTAGAAAAAATTGGAAGGACTTATATGAACTGATGCTGAGTGAAACAAGCAGAATCAAGAATTCATTTTATACAGTAACAGCAAGATTGTATATTGATCAGCTATGAAAGACTTGGTTCTTCTCAGTGGTTCAGTGATCCAAGGTAATCTCAATAAACTTTGGATGGAAAATGACATTTGCATCCAGAGAGAGAAATATGGAGACAATGTAAAATCAAGACATGTTCACTTTTTTTTCCTTTTTCTTCAGTTATTTTCTTCTCTCATGGTTTTTCCCTTTTGTTCTGATTTTTCCCTCCAACATGATTCATAAGGAAATGTGCTTAAAAATCAAAGTACATGTATAACTGGAAAAAATTAAAATTAAAAAACTACAATCACACCATAAACAAAGGGGCACAGTCCTACAAATATACACAGCATTAATGAGAAGAGTAGATATAAGCTTAGAGTACACCAGTGGTGAGCTAAACACATTGGGAACACATATAACCAAAGCCAACTCACACCTCCTGTATGGCTAGACTTTAGTGTCCTCCTCCTCCTATGACACTCTTGCTGCTCTCCCCTGAGTGCAGCATTTCTGCTGGATAAGTCACCCAGCTGGGTTCCCTAATTCTGTTCTCTTTTGCAGCTCTGCAACTATCTCTTGGACCCACTATTGGCTCTTTTCTTTGCTGCCAGAAGTTTTGTTCCTTAAAGTAGTTTTCTGCCTAAAAATGTTGCTCCATAATGAGTTGTGTCTCAGCTCCTTATTTGATGCATCTCCATTGTGCTTTTAAACTGTTAAGACAGCTTCTCTACTGAATGACATTTCTCCTCCTAGATGAATAGCTCTGCTACCAGATATCAGAGTTATAAAATTCCCTCACCATCATGCTATCATCTGGTAGGAGTGAGAGTCACAATCTATAGAGTTACTCCCTCCCTAAAAGACTTCAGTCTATGGAGCTTGACAGGTAGCTTCTGAAAGGTTTCCAGGAATGGGGCTGAAGCTTCTGAAAGGTTTCCAGGAATGGGGCTGATCTTTTCTCAACCAGTCCATCTGCCCTTCTGATTTAATCAGAGAAATCTTTCAAATTTCCTGAAACAATATCCATATCTTGGTACTTCACCTGATTACCTGTTTTCTTCCTCCTTCCTTTCTGTGATTACATTAATTTAAAGGATGGGACACCACAACAACCCTACTACATTGCAGCTCTCCTATGTAAGGTATACCTCCACATTTTTGAACCAAGAAAATGTTTTGTCCAAGATGAGTCTGTGTTCTTCGTGAACTCTATTTCATTAATATTTCATAAGTGCTTTGGAACTACTGGGTGAGAAATAGGAACTAGATTGATGAGCAAAGAAGGTAAGGATATGAAAGCAAGCAATAAAATTAGTAAACTTTTACAATTGGAACACAAGAATATCACTCAGTGATCAAGAGAGGCAGTATAATATAGTTGATAGAATAATAGGCTTAGACTCAAGAAAACCCAAATTCAAATTCTGACATTAGTTATATAAACATGTACAACTATTTGCTTCAGTATCTTTGTCTGTGAAATAACATCTACTTTACTGAGACAAGGTAGGTAGGTACTTTACAGAATCCTGGCTTTTGGAATCAAGAAGAGCTGTATTCAAAAATCTGGACAAAACTAACCCTGGACAAGTCAATTTTGTCTGTTTCCTCCCCTATAAAATGGGGATAATAATAACATCTCTCAAAGTTGTTGTGAGGATCAAATGATATAGTATCTAAAAAGGCACAATGCCTAGTGAGGACTTAATAAATGTTTGTTTCCTTCCTTGCTTCATAGGGCTAAGATGCTTCCTAAATGTCAACTATTATTACAATTGTGTCAGGAAAGAGCTGGGATAGGAAAGCAATCCTCTACCTCCTCTGGGATGAAACTCCATGGAGTCAAATGTAAAAACTGAACTGAAAAAAGCAATTACAATTATTCTTGCTATTATAGTTGTTTTTATAGATTGGTGGAGAGAGGAATACCAACTCCCTCTTCCTATAAAAAAAGAATTCAATTCATTGTTCAAGAAAAGAGGACCCTACATTCTTTTTTTAAAATAAGGTAGATTCTAGTCTTTGGAAATCACACTAATATGGAGAGTACATTCATGCAATGCACGCATCTGCTCCTCTCAGAGCTGTGTGGGATGCATTTACAGTTTGGTTGTCATGGCATTGCATGGTGTTTCCATAACAGAGATTTTTCCACATTCTGGGAAAGCCAAAGTTTACAGTTTGCCTCATGCCTTGCAGGACACTGGGCAGGATCTCTAGGGATGGATGTTTTTATTTTGATGGGTGAGTCTGGTTTTGTCCTCAGCCAAATTAACTGGTGTCCAAGGTCTAAAAAAGAAATGGGACTGGCCCCAAAGAAAGTCAAAGAATAGATCTGGAAAGTATTTACTAAATGCTAATTTGTTTTATTTCTGTTAAGTTCCATAAGTGTTTGGGGACTATTGAGTGAGAAGCAGAAAATGGGTTGAGATAAGAGCAAGGAAGGTAAGGATGCAAAAGCAGCAAAATGATGCAGAACGAGAAGAATGGATGTGCTTTTGCTGTGTTTAATGTGATCAGACTTGAGGATACAATTTGCAAAGCATCCAAAAGCTATTCTTTTTCCCACAGAAAGAACTGAGACATGAAATTAAATTAAAAATGAACTTTTTTTGCATAGAAATATCTACTTATCATTTGGGGTTAAATATATATATATATATATCATTGAAGCTACATCCATATGTAATAATGTAATAACCATATGTAATAATGAAGAAGAGGATGAATATAGCTCATTGAAATCCACAGAAAATTCCCAAGTCTTTGCTATTTCTCCCACAGGACACTCCACCCTCCCAATTCTGTACATTTTTCCCTGGCTGTACTGCAAGCCTGTAATACTCCCCCTTCTTCATCTCTGTTTCTTAGCTTCTCTGTTTTTTACATCTCAACAAAAAATACTTTGTGAGGTTTTCCTTGTCTCCTTTAATTCTATGATTTCCTTCTGAAATGCAGTATGTGTATGTATAGAGACAGAAAGACAAGAGACAAGCACAGAGATAGAACAAGAACACATCTAATTCCTCTTTCACAGAATTGTATTTCTAATGAGTTAAAAAAAAAAGTTAGCAAGTTCTCCCCTTACTCTAGTCTTTTCTTCTCCAAGCTAAACATCCACAGTTCCTTGTGCATCCTCCTATGGCATGAATTTGATGCTTTTCACTATGCTGGTTCCCCTCTTCTTATTCTCTATTTTATCAGTATTTTTCCTATTGAATTGGATTGCATGTAAAGAAATGGTAGAAATATGAAAGGGAGAACAGAAAGAGAAGCAAAAATTATATTGTCATTGGGGGTAGACTTTAGACTACAATTGGAAGGAGGAAATATATGAGTTCAAAAATAGGTATCAAATTCAGGATGAAGGCATTTATCCAGAAATTTGCTAGGATTTTTTGACTAAAACAGATTTCTTGACTATTCAAAAGGGAGATAAAATTACAATTTAAACTGCTGTTTGAGAACTGATTCTAGCTAATAAGGAGGAAATTAGGATTGAAGTAGAATGATAAGATCCTGAATTTGAATATTCTACCTTATAATTACAACAATGAAAAGGAAAGGCAGCAAAATTTGGCAGAAACTAAGTTTGGAGACAAATATTTCAAAGGTTTCTAAAAAGGGAGAGTTTATATCCCATTAGCCTTAAATTCTACATGAGAAATCAAGCCAGGAAGTATAGCAAGCTCTCAATGCAATGCAGTTCAATAAAGTTATTAAGCACTGTGTGAGGCACTAGGCTAGGTTCTGATGATATTTTTGAAAAGAATTAAACAACTCATCCATAAAAGTAGAATACTTGAGACATAACTTTTTTATACTTTGATAAATCTGCAATCTCTCTGATATGAGTATTCCCTCTAGCAGTGTAGATTGAAACTCATCCATTCCCTTTCAACTTGTATGACTCTTCTTGTACATGGCTTTCTATAAATCCTGAATTGAGGACTTATTCTGGTTCTTTTCTCATTGTATCAACCCAAATGCATTCAAGGATTGTCTAATAGTTCTCTTTTTATCTTGTCATATGACTGGCCCACCTTCTGATCTTACATTTCTCTTGTTCAGTTCCTTTTTTAAAATTTATTTTTATTTATATCTTAAATATTATCCAATTACATTTTTTTTAAATTAGCATTTTTTTTAAATTTTTGAGTTTTAAATTCTCTCCCTCCCTCTCACTTTTCCCCACTCCATGAGGTTAGACATAAAATATTGATTACTCCTGTGAAAAACAAGAAAAATGAAAAAAAAGCAATCATCAGTTTTCTCTTTGGAGGGGGACAGCATTTTTTATCACAGTGTCCTTTGGAACTGTCTTGGAGTTCTGATCAGAGTAGCTAAATCTTTCCCAGTTGGTCAACATTACAATATTACTGTTACTGTGTATAATGTTCTCTTGACTCTGCTCACTTCATTTTACTTCAGTTTATATAAGAGTTGTCAGGTTTTTCTGAAACCATCCTATTCGTGATTATTTCATTAAATCTAATACCACAATTTGTTCAGTTATTCTCAATTGATGGGCATACCCTCAATTTTATAATTCTTTGTCACCAGAAAGAATTGCTATTAATATTTTTATACGTATAGATCATTTTCTCATTTCTTTGGGATGCATAATCTTATAATGGTATTGCTGGATCACAAATCTTTTGGCATAGCTCAAATTTTTTTCAGAATGGTTAGAGCAGTTCATAACTCCATTAATAGCATATCAACGTACCTATTTTTCCATATCCCTTCCAGCATTTTGTCATTTTCATTCTTTGTTATCTTAGCCAACCTGATAGGTTTGTGAAGTGTTATCTAAAAGTTGCTTTGATTTTTATTTCTCTAATCAATAGTAATTTAGAGCATTTTCAGGTTGACTATTGATAGCTTTGATTTCTTTATCTGGAAAATGCCAATTAATATTCTTTGACAATTTATCAATTGGGAAATGACTCATATTTTTACAAATTTGACTCAGTTCTCATGTATTTGAGGGGCAAATTCTTTGAGAAAGTTGATATAAATTTTTCCCTCCAGTTTCATCCTTCCCAATTTTGGATGCATTAATTTTCTTTATGAAAAATATTTTTAATTTCATGTAATCAAAATGATATTTCCACAATCCATTCTGTCTCTTGTTTGGTTATAAACTTTTCTCTTATCCATAAATCTGAGAGGTACATTTTTCCATGCTCTCCTACTTATGATATCACCCTTTATGTCTAAATCATTTATTTTGACTTTATTTTGGTGTACCATCCGAGGTGCTGGTCTATGCCTAGTTCTTAACTTTCCAGTTTTCCCAGAAATTTTTGTCAAATGATGAGTTCTTGCCCCCAAAGCTTGGATCTTTGGGTGTATCAAACACCAGATTAATATGGTCATTTTTTTACTTTGTTTTGTATAACTAATCTATCTCACTTCATCACCATTCTGGTTTTTCCGCCAGTGCCAGATTTGTTTTCATAATTACAGCTTTATATTGTAGTTTGAAATCTGATACTTCTGGACTATATTCCTTTACATTTTAAAATTAATTCTCTATTCTTGGCTTTTTGTTCTTCCAGAAGAATTTTGTTAATTTTTTTCTAGCTCATGAAATAATTCTTGGTAGTTAGATTGGTATGGCACTGAATACCATTATTAGTTTAGATAGAATGATTATTTTTATTTTGTTGTCTCAGCTACCCATGAGTAATTATTCCTCCAGCAAATCCATCTTTATTTGTGTGAAAATTGTTTTATAATAGTTTTCATATAATCCCTGGGTTTATTTTTGCAGGTAGATGCCCAAATATTTTATATCATCTGCAGTTAATTTTAAGTAGAATTTCTTTATCTCTTCCTGTTGGGTTTTATTGGTAGTATATATAGATATGCTGATAATTTATGTAGGTTTGTTTTAGATCCTGCAATTTGTTAAACTCATTGTTTCAATGTTTTTTTAGTTGATTCTCTAGGGGATTCTCTAAGTTCACCATTATATCATCTACCAAGTATAATAGTTTTGTTTCCTCATTGCCTATTTTTATTCAACTTTTTTTCTTGTCTTCTTACTATAGTCAACATTTCTAATATAATATTTAATAATAGTGGTGATAATGAATATCCTTATTTCATCCCTGATATTAAGAAGGCATCTAGTTTACCATTACTACACATTGTTTGGTCTTAATTTTGGGTAAATGTTTTTAAGAAAGATTTTAAAAGAAAGTTTCCATTTTTAGATAGGTTCCATTTATTCCCTTGATTTCCAGTATTCTTTAATAGGAAAAGATATTTTATTTTGTCAAAAGTTTTTTCTGCATCTATTTAATCATTATTTGTTTTTGTTAATGACATAGCCAATCCTAATGATATTTTTCCTAATATTGAACCAGCCCTGCATTCCTGGTATAAATCTTACCTGTATATAATGTATGTTTTTTATGATATATTGCTGTCATCTATGCTGTATTTTGTTTAAGTTTTTTGAATATTCATTAGGTAAATTATACTTTTCTCTGTTTTTGCTTTCCTTAGTTTAAGTATCAGAACCATACTTGTGTCATAAAAGGAATTTGGAAGGACTACTTTATTTCTTCAGATAGTTTATATAGTATTGGGATGAATTACTCCTTAAATGTTTGGCAGAATTTGCTTCTAAATCTATCTAGTCCTTGGGATTTTTTCCTTAAAGAGTTCATTTATGGCTCGTTCAATTTCTTATTTTTTTTAAGACATAGTTAATTAAGTATTCTATTTCCTCTTGTTATACTGAGCAATTTATATTTTTGTATATTCATCCACTTCACTTTGTCAGTTTTACCAAAATAAAATTGAGCAAAATGACTCTTAATAATTGCTTTAATTTCATCTTCGTTGGATGTGTATTCACTCTTTTCAGTTTTGAGACTAATAATTTGGTTTTTTTCTTTCTTTTTTATTCAAATTAATGTTTAAAATTTTCTAACTACTCATAGATTCCTTCTAGATCAAGGTTAATACTCACACTCTCTTCACTGGCTTCTAGGAAAAATAGCAGTTAAACTGTTACTATTCAAGATTCCAAAGTGTCTTAAAGAGACAGTAACAGTTTCTATAGTTTTTTGTAAGAGAAATTATTAAAGGTGGTTCATAGATGCAAGAGTATAATGTCATCCAGAAATGAGATTATCTAAAAAAAAAAAAAAAAAAAAAGACTGCTATCCAGGGGGAAATTCTTCCTCCATTTGGAATCAGTGTTAGTCTGATATTATTTCATATTATATTTATGTTTTTAATAGTAGTCTTTAATAAACCCATATCTCATTGTTTTATGTCTTCATTGATTTTACCAACCATAGGGTTATTAAAGAAAAAAAACATTCGTTTTGTCACATATATTTTAAAGAATTTTGTATGATTTTGATATGCATGAGAGACAACTTATTGAAGGAAATTTGTAAATGTGGTATTTTCTCTATTGAATCAAATAATTGGTTGTGGTTGTTGTTAATAAATAACAAACAATAAACAGTGAGAATTTATATTCTTTATCGCTTTTAGCAATTTGGTACTTGTTAAGATGTGGTCAACTATAGAATATCATTACTGAAAGCCTACATGTTACTTTCTCCTATCTTTAAAAAAAATTGCCTCTGCATAGGTAGATTATTTTCATAAACACTTTGGAGATATCGGAAAAATAGGCAAATATAGAAAAGATAGTTGTGGATATTTGCTGAGTCACTTTTTGTTAATAAAAGTTTGGTATATTTTCCCAAGCTTTTGGTAGCCTCCTTGTTTTCATATATCATGAGAATTGATCTTTTAATACCCTCAAAATTGTGTCACTTCCAACATAGGTATTTCCTAGATATATAGTCTTTGTTTTCCTTAGTATTATTTCTTCCTCATGTGCCGCTTTAGGGACTGTGAAGTTGAGTCAAATCATAGTAGCTCCGTTGTCTTTGATGAAGATTTAGTATAAAAATCTTTACTAATACAAATGTATTTTTCATATATTTGTTGGTTGTCCCAGTTCCAACCATAAATGCCCTCAGAATCACGTTGTTTAATTTGATCTCTCAGTAATCTTTTTCAAACATGTGTTTTTCCTCCATTATTTCTCATTGTTCTATATGGAAATTCTATTTCTAATCTTCCACAATTCTTTTTTAAAACTACAAATGAGTTTATTCTCTAAAATAGCATTATCCTTGGCTTCCATATCTTTCTATTTGGTATGAGATCAAGAGTTTGCAAAATGAGTAAGCATGTAAACAACATGTACAACAGGTAAACAAGAAAATATTTTATATGGAATGTTTAAGGATAGAGAATTTACTACCAATTGTGGAGATCAAGGAAGGCTTTCCAGAGAAGATAGCATCTGACTCTAACCTTGAAGGAAGACAAAGTGGAGATGAGAAGGGATTATTTATGGAAAGGAGCATGTTGAATCCAGGAAATGACAATGTCAATGGAATGTAAATTTTGTCAAAAGAGAATAGCATAAAGAGTCTGAGGATATGAAAAACCAGGTTGTAGATGGATTTAAATGTCAAGTTCAGAAGTTTACATATTATGTTATATGCAAAGGGGAAACTGCTGAAAGCAAGGGAGTGACATGTTCAAACTGTGCTTTAGGAAAATTTCTTTGACAACTGATGGAAGATGGATTTGAGAAAGGAAAGACTGGAAACAAAAAGACCAAGTAGGAGGTATCTTTATTTTTTGTTCTTTTCTCAAAGACTTCAATATTTGGGTCACAATTTCCCTCTCTAGGCCCTTAGTATTATTTTTATATTGATTTGTTTATTTAATATTTTTCCCCAGTTATATTTTAAACAAATTTTTTTACATTTGTTTTTAAAATTTTTGATTCTAAGTTCTTTCCCTTATTCCCATCTACAATTAAGAAATAACATGTGAAGTTATGCAAAACATTTCTATAAAAGTCAACTTGTGAAAGAAAACATAGATCTCCCACCCTAATGAGATAAAAATCCTGAAGAAAAATTAAGGGAGAGAGAGAGAGAGAGAGGGAGAGAGAGACAGAGAGAGAGAGAGAGACACACACACACACACACACACACACACACAGAGACAGAGAGAGACAGAGAGAGAGAGACAGAGAGAGAGAGAGAGAGAGAGAGAGAGAGAGAGAGAGAGAGAATGTTTTAATCTGTATTTAGATACAATCAGTTCTATCTCTGAGTATGGATAGAATTTTTTAATCATAAATCCTTCAGTAGTGGATGATTGTACTACTGAGAATAGCTAAGCCACTTACAGCCTGTCATCCCAGAACATTGCTATTACTTGGTATACAGTACATTTCACTTTGCTTGAGTTCATGGAAAACTTTTCAGAGTTTTTTTTTGCTTGTTTGTTTGTTTGTTTTTCTGAGAGCATCCTGCTTATCATTTCCTATAGAACAGTAATATACTATCACAAATACATACTACAGTTTACTGAGCCATTCCTCAATTGATGGGCATCCTCTTAACTTCCTATTTTTTTTTTTTTTTGCTCTGAGAAGAGAGTTGCTATAAATATTTTTTGTGCATATAGGTCATTTTCCTTTTTTTTTTTAAATCTCTTTTGGGATTCATGCCTAGTAGTGGTATTGTTTAGATCAAAGAATAGGCATGAATTTATAGTCCTTTGGGCATAGTTTATATCTTTTGATCATTTATCAATTGGGTCATGGCTCTTATTTTTTTTATAAATTTGACTCTGTTTTCTCTGTGTTTGAAAAATGAGGCCTTATCAGAGAAATATTTGCTTCAAAATTCTTTTTATAATTACACTTGCTAAAAGTATTTTCCCCATTCCCTATTTTACCCTGTTTGCCCTCAGTTGAGCAATACTGCCTTCTTTTCTTCCCTCCTTTCCTCCCTCTTTCTTTCTTTCCTTCCTTCTTTCCTTCTTTCTTTCTTTCTTCCTTCCTTCCTTTCTTCCCTCCTTCTTTCCTTCCTTCTTCATTTCCTTCTTTCCTTCCTTCTTCATAAAGCCCCCAAATACTTGACTATGCCTTAAACCCAAATCATTCTGGCTTTCATGAGTTGGTCAACATAGGTCCCAGTCCAAATCCCATTTGGTAATTCTTTGGGGTTTGATGGTTCAGAGTGAGCATAACTAGTAATTGTTTTTATTCTGGCCAGAAACCCTGGGCGTCTTCCCATACCAGGGTTTTTTTTTTTTTTTTTTTTTTTTTTTTGTTTTGTTTTGTTTTGTTTTGTTTTGTTTTTTGAGTAGGTAAAAAAGACAATTTAGGGCCTTATTTTTTTATCTACCCTTAATCATGGAATAGATATTGCCTAAGACAAATTGAGACCTGGAGAAAAACCTAAACTTTAAGAAGCCAAGGTCTCCCACAACATCCAAGGCCATCTCCAGTTATTCTAATCTATGTCTCACCACTGAACCCAGATGTCTCTGGAAAAATGAGGCTGGTGACTTTTCACAGTTCCGTTTCACTCAAATTCAATTAATTTTCAAGTCAAGACATCGCTTCCTGATGTCATTGGTCCTCTTTGAGAACAAAGGACAAAAAACTGCTTCCACTAAACTTTTTCTATTCATTTCATTTTTTAATTGGTAAATCCTGTTTTAATAAAACAGAGAACATTCCTTTCCTCTCCCCAAAAAATGAAAACAAAAATACCAATAAATAAAGATAACACAAAAACATTTGATGTAAATGATTTTACATGAAGAGTAGATTTCTGTTATTTACCACTAGTTAAAATAAAATCAAGGCTTTGTACTTTAACAAAGTAGCACCAATGAAACTCATTTTTTTAAATTTGAGATGTATTCAATTTTTCCTTCATTTACATAGTTTTCTTTTTGTTCATTCTTCCCTTTGCATTACTTCATCTAAATTTTTCAAATTCTGGAATTCTTCATTTTGTATATCACACAATAAAGCTCTACTGCATTAGAATAATATGGTTTATTCAACAATTACCTACTAGGTAGGCAGTTAATTTGTTTCTAGTTTTTTAGTATTATGAATATTGAAGCCAGGCAGAACAGTAGAGTCCTTAACTCAGTCAGGAATTTCTCATTCAATCATGTCTGATTCTTTGTGAGCCCATTTGGGATTTTCTTGGCACAGATACTGGAGGGATCTGCTATTTCCTCTCCAGCTCATTTTTTTTAATAGATGAGGAAATTGAAGCAAACAAGGTTAAGTTACTTGCCCAGGTTAAAACAGCTAATAAATGTCTGAGGCCAAATTTAAACTCAGTTTTTTTGATTACAGGGTTGAGTATCCATTGTAACATCCTGGAGTCAAGAAGACCTTAGTTCAAATGTGGCATCAAGCACTTATTAGCTATATGAACGTGGGCAAGTCATTTAAGCGCTGTCTGCCTCAGTTTCTTCAACTGTACAAAGGAAGTAAGAAATCTCCCAGGGCTGTTGTGAGGATCAAATGAGCTAATAATTGTGAAATGTGTAAAAAGTATCTGGTGCATAGAATAACTTAATAAACGCTTGTTTTCTTCCCCACCTTCACTATCTATTTTTATTTATGTATATATATATATATATGTATTACAAATAGATCTTTTCTTTCTTTTTTTTTTCTTTTACTGAGGCTTAAGTGACTCGGCCAGAGTCATATACAGCCAAGAAGTATTAAGTGTCTGAGGCCAGATTTGAACTCAGGTCCTCCTGACTTCAGGGCTGGTGCTCTATCCACTATACCAACAAGCTGCCCCTATTTTCTTCCTTTTTAAAAAAAAAATTCCTTGAGGCACAACCCTGATTGTGGGATCACTGAGCAGCTTGAATATTTTTTTCATCTACTGTATAATTCATTATGCCTTTTCCAAGCAATGGACCCCATCAACATCCCCACCAACAATGAATTAGGTTCTTTGTTCCACAGTTTGAATAATATTGAGATTTTTCATCTTTTACCTTCTTTATCAATTTGATGGTGTCTAATGATGCCTTTTTAATTCCCATTTCTCTATTAGTTATCATGAATACTTTTTGCAAATAGTTCTATGTAGTTTTTTTTTCCTTCTTTTGACATCCACCTATTCATAACTTTGACCATTTATATACTAGGAAATGGTTCTTTATCTTATATATTTATACCAATTCCTTATAGATTTCAAGTATCTAATTTTAATCAATAATATTTAATATAAAATTGGGGGTCTCCATTTAATTGTTCAATCCATTTATATTAAAGATTATTGTTAAGTTTAGTTTTCCCTTCAAAGTATCCAGTGATTTTGTTTTCTTTTGTTTTTTTTTTCTTTACAAGCTCAACAGTATCATACTAATGCTAAACTCCTTAAATACACACATAAACACCCACCCACACCATCCCTCACCCACATAAAACACATGTTCTGGCATTCTAATTTTTTGATAAAATCTTTTCAAAAGTTCCTCACATATTTCAGATAGGATTTTTTTTAAGAAACTACTTTCATCTCCCCTCTTTAACCCATCTCTTCATTAATTTGACCTTCATCTCTGTACCCACATTTGTGGTATCATAATTCTCTCTTTCCTTCTCTATTCCCCCATTCTCCCTCCCCATTATTGTCTTCTTTAGGGATTTTCTTTTAGTTACTTGCTGTTGTTTTCTCAATGTCCCTTTTGAAAAATTAACCATTTAAAAAAATTGCATGTAAACTATATAAGTCATCACTTATTCATTCCTTTCTTTGAAATCTATCTCTTCAAGGCCCATTTCCATGTCAAAGGTTCTATGACTTGGATCCTATTTAACAGTCTGGTGAAACTGATGGATGCCTTCACAGTATGGTGTTTTTAAATGCATAAAAATAAAATATGTAGGATTAAAAAAGATAGGTTATGTGGAAATTATCACCAAAATATTTTTTAAAAAACAAATTTTTGGAATCAAATTTAGAACCTCTGTCCTAGACTCTATCTTCTTTCTGAATTCTTATGACATAATCCTTTCCTAGTTTTTCTCCATTTTCATTCTTCTTTGTTGGAGCATCATTCTTTCCCCTCACTTAAAGCATAGTTGAATTGGAAATCTCTGTCTTTTTTAAAATTTTTTTTATTAAAAGCTTTTTATTTACAAAACATATGAGTGACTTTTCTACATTGACCTTTGCAAAACTTTTTTTCCCAAGCTTTTCCCCTCCTTCCCTCCACCCCCCCACCCCTAGATGATAGGTAATCTAATACATGCTAAATAGGATAAATTGTATGACAAATCCAATACATGTATACATATCTATACAGTTATCTTACTGCACAAGAAACATCAGATCTAGAAAGAGAAGAAGAAAAAAAACAACCTAAAAAGGAAAACAAAATGCATGGAAATATTCACAGAAAGTGTTAAAATGCTGTGTTGTGGTTCACACTCAGTTCCCACAGGCCTCTCTCTGGATGTATATGACTATCCTCATCGCTGAACAATAGGAACTGGTTTGAATCACATCATTGTTGAAGAGAACCATGTCCATCAGAATTGATCATTGTATAGTCTTGTTGCTGTGTATAATGTTCTCCTGGTTCTGCTGATTTCACTCAGCATCAGTTCATGCAAGTCTCTCCAGGCCTCTCTGAAAACCTCCTGTTGATTGTTTCTTACAGAACAATAATATTCCATAACATTCATATACCATAATTTATTCAGCCATTCTCCAATTGATGGGCATCCTTTCAATTTCCAGTTTCTTGTCACTACAAAAAGGGCTGCCACAAACATTTTTGCACATGTGGGTCCCTTTCCCTCCTTTAAAATCTCTTTGGGATATAGGCCCAGTAGAAACACTGCTGGGTCAAAGGGTATGCACAGTTTGATAACTTTTTGAGCATAGTTCCAAATTGCTCTCCAGAATGGTTGGATCCGTTCACAGTTCCACCAACAATGTATCAGTGTCCCAGTTTTCCCACATCCCCTCCAACAGTTATCATTATCATTTCCTGTCATTTTAGCCAATCTGACAGGTGTGTAGTGGTATCTCAGAGTTGTCTTAATTTGCATTTCTCTGATCAATAGTGACTTGGAGCACCTTTTCATATGACCGGAAATAGTTTCAATTTCTTCGTCTGAAAATTGTCTGTTCATATCTTTTGACCATTTATCCATTGGAGAATGGCTTGAATTCTTATATATTTGAGTCAATTCTCTATATATTTTAGAAATGAGGCCTTTATCAGAACCTTTGGATGTAAAAATAGTTTCCCAATTTACTGCTATCCTTCTAATCTTGTCTGCATCATTTTGTTTGTACAAAAACTTTTTAACTTGATATAGTCGAACTTATCTATTTTGTGATTAATGATGACCTCTAGTTCTTCTTTGGTCACAAATTCCTTCCCCCTCCATGGGTCTGAGAGGTAAACCATCCTACATTGTTCTAATTTGTTTATAATATCATTCTTTATGCCTAGATCATAAATCCATTTTGACCTTATCTTGGTATATGGTGTTAGGTGTGGGTCAATGCCTAATTTCTTCCATACTAGTTTCCAATTATCCCAGCAGTTTTTGTCAAATAGTGAGTTTTTATCCCCAAAACTGAGGTCTTTGGGTTTATCAAACACTAGATTACTATTGTCATTGAGTATTTTGTCCTGTGAACCTAACCTATTCCACTGATCCACTACTCTATTTCTTATCCAGTACCAAATGGTTTTGGTGACCACTGCTTTATAATATAGTTTTAGATCTGGTACAGCTAGGCCACCATCATTTGCATTTTTTTCATTAATTCCCTTGAAATTCTTGACCTTTTGTTTTTCCAGATGAATTTTGTTGTTATTTTTTCTAGGTCAATTAAATAATTTCTTGGGAGTTTGATTGGTTATAGCACTAAATAAATAGATTAGTTTAGGTAGTATTGCCATTTTTATTATATTCGCTTGACCTATCCAAGAGCACTTGATGTTTTTCCAATTGTTTAGATCTGACTTTATTTGTGTGGAGAGTGTTTTGTAGTTTTGCTCATATAGATCCTGACTTTCCCTTGGCAGATATATTCCCAAATATTTTATACTATCGATAGTTATTTTGAATGGAATTTCTCTTTGTATCTCTTGCTGTTGCATTTTGTTGGTGATGTATAAAAATGCTGATGATTTAATGTGAATTTATTCTGTATCCTGCAACTTTGCTAAAGTTGTGGATTAATTCTAATAGTTTTTTAGTTGATTCTCTAGGGTTCTCTAAGTAGACCATCATATCTGCAAAGAGTGATAATTTGGTTTCCTCATGACCTACTCTAATTCCTTTAATCTCTTTTTCTTGTCTTATTGCCAAGGCTAGCATTTCTAATACAATATTGAATAGTAATGGTGATAGTGGGCAACCTTGTTTCACCCCTGATCTTATTGGGAATGGTTCCAATTTATCACCATTACATATGATGCTAGCTGATGGTTTTAAATAGATGCTACCGACTATTTTAAGGAAAAGTCCAGTAATTCCTATACTCTCTAATGTTTTTAATAGGAATGGATGTTGGATTTTATCAAATGCTTTTTCTTAAGATTATCATATGTTTTTGTTAATTTGGTTATTAATATAGTTAATTATGTTAATAGTTTTCCTAATATTGAACCATCCCTGCATTCCTGGTATAAATCCTACTTGGTCATGGTGTATTATTCTGGGAATGATTTTCTGTAATCTCTTTGCTAATATTTTATTTAAGATTTTTGCATCAATATTCATTAAGGAGATTGGTCTATAATTTTCTTTCTCTGTTTTTGTTTTACCTGGTTTAGGTATCAGTACCATGTCTGTATCATAAAAGGAGTTTGGTGGGAGTCCTTCATTCCCTATTTTTTCAAATAGTTTATATAATATTGGAGTTAATTGTTCTTTAAATGTTTAGTAGAATTCACATGTAAATCCATCTGGTCCTGGGGATTTTTTCTTAGGGAGTTGATTAATGACTTGTTCTATTTCTTTTTCTAAAATGGGACTATTTTAGTAATTTATTTCCTCTTCTGTTAATCTGGGCAATCTATGTTTTTGTAGATATTCCTCCATTACACTTAGGTTATCAAATTTATTGGCATAAAGTTGGGCAAAGTAACTCCTGATTATTGCTCTAATTTCCTCTTCTTTGGTGGAAAGTTCTCCCTTTTCATTTTTGAGACTAACAATTTGATTTTCCTCTTTCCTTTTTCTAATTAACTAGAGATTTATCTATTTTGTTGGTTTTTTCATAAAACCAACTTTTAGTTTTATTTATAAATTCAATAGTTTTTTTACTTTCAATTTTATTAATCTCTCCTTTTATTTTTAGGATTTCAAGTTTGGTATTTGATTGGGGGTTTTTAATTTGTTCTTTCTCTAGCTTTTTTAGTTGCAAGCCCAATTCATTGATTTTCTCTTTCTCTATTTTATTCAAATAAGCATCTAAAGATATAAAATTTCCCCTTATTACCGCTTTGGCTGTATCTCATAAATTTTGGTATGTTGTCTCATTATTGTCATTCTCTTGGATGATAAATCTCTGTCTTAAACCCTATTTTTTCTTTATATATTCTCTCTCTAAGCTCATCAGCTCACAAAGATTCAACATCATTTCTATGCAGACAGCACACAGATTCATAAACCTGACCCCAGTCCTTCTCCTGATATCCAGCTTCACCCCGCCTATTGGATATCTCCAACCAGATGTCCTATAGGTATCTTAAATTCAGTATGTTCAAAGCAGAACTTATTATTTTCCCCTTAAAATCTACCCCTTCTTTCTTAATTTCCTCTTTCTATTGAGAGAAAACTTGTCCCTATCATCCAATCTCTGGGCTATGGTCTTCTTATCCAAAAAAATGAAGATATCAACTAACTGCGCTACCCAACTTAAAGACTTGTAGTGAGGAGGATGCTTTCTAAACTTAAAATAAAATATAATTATTAGGTAATAATAATAATAGTTGGCATTTGTATGTCCATTAAATTTTCAGGCTATCTCCTTTGATCTGCACAACTTCATGTTTTAACCCATTTCTATGAATGTTTATCGAGGTAAGTCAGTCTTAAATTCTTCAATCCTGTCTTGATATGGAAATAGAAACTCCACAACAGAGAGCCAGTAGTCTCAGATTAAAATAAAGTAGAAACAATATAAAGTGAGAGGGAACTAAATCTAAGACTAAAATTGCTTTAAAGCTTTTGGTCTCTCTCACAAGACCAAGAAGAGTCAATGGGTACTCCAACAAGGTACTTGGCCACTGGTATACCAACTGACCTGCCCCTCCACCAATAAGAGCATATAGAAACTGATCAGCCAAAATGATGGAAACCACAGCCATCAGGGATGTCTCAGAGATCGCTGTCTTTGATTCTTATATACTGCCTGACCTAGCTGTATGCTTCTATGTACTTCCTCAACTGCAGCCTCATGCGGGCTTCAGGGTACACAATAATGAGGATATACAGCAATGCACTGAACATCCCCATCCCGCTTCTTACCTGTGAGTGCTGTCCCAGACTCCCCCTAAAACTCATGCAAAGGGCTCTCTGCTCATCAAGACCCCTGAACCTCTCAGAGATCGATCATAAAATAGCTGCTTTACCTTTTAAAAAGTCCTTTTGTTGGTGTTATTACTCATCAAGTGGTTGTCTCTCCAAACCCTAGTTGGTTTGCAGGGGCATGTCCAGAATATGTTCTTAGGAATTTGAGTTTGTGTGTGTGTGTGTGTATACATATATACATATATATACATATATGTATATATGTATGTATGTGGAGAGAGAATGTGTGTATGTATAAATATGTATATACATACACACATACACATATATATATGTACATATATATGTAGAAGCTGAAGAAAGAACAGAATTTTGAAAGAGGCAGTAGTTCCTATTATCCAAGAAGTCAGCTACAGTTGACCACAGAGATAGATGGATAGTGACATTAGGAAGAAGATTGGAATTGGAGTCAGATGACCATGGTTGAGAGTCCAGCTCCAGGCACGTGTTATTTTGTGGCTTTTAGCTTCTCTGTACCTCAGTTTCTCTATCTGTAAAATGAGGGATTTGGACTATTAGCCAAAGTTTGGTTCGCTTGAAGTCTATGTTCCTATAATCTACCATTCTTCTGAGTATTTAAGGCCCATTTTGCCATTTCACTCTTTTCCTCCAAGGACCCCAAAGCTAAATGCGTTTCTTCTGTAGACTTCAACCATGAGTGACTTGATCTATCATATCAACATTTATTTGCCATTTTGTGAGTGAAAGAATCAATGATGAATCTCCATTACTCACTTTGAAGATCAACAAGAACATCTGGGAAACACATTGGAGACTGAGGGCAAAATCAAACCTACCTTCTTTCACCAGCAAATATGTTACAAGGATTGTTAAGGGTTAGGGTTATAGAAAGGAGAAGAAAGAGCAGGAGTTAATGTCTGGATCTATTTCACTTGAGTGAAGAAAATTAGATTAAAATCATGAATGACAATCCAGGAACTGGGAAGTTTCCTGGGGGAGCTAATGAGTGTCGGCTGAGGTCTTAGCATGAGACCCCCTCTGTGGCATAAATAGGGATGCATTACATAGCGGCTAAGTGTCAGGAAATATGCTTTTAATTATCACTTAAGATGTAACCTGTCAGAGGTATTAGTATCACTTGTGTATAATGAGAATTGATTTTCAGATTGCATTACCCAGAAAGCCTAGGATAATGGAAATCCTTTAGTCACCACACATCTCTTTGCTGACGCGTGTCCACATCAGCAGTCAACAGACATCCGATCTGCCCCATGCTACCCAGAGTAGGGGTCGACCCGAGCTCAGAGCGATTGCTGGTGAATGAGGCTGGGCCATGATAGACTGCATTCCTCTACCTCATTATGGGCGATGGAGCCTGGGGATCCTTCTTTGGTGATTGAGGAAGACTGACTGGGGGTGAAATATTTCACTTGAGTTCAGAGACTGACCTCACGTGTGGATGAAAGAGAGGTCCTCTGTATGACAGAGGGATAGGGAAAGAAACTGTGAAGTCAGACGTCAACCAGCCTGGGTCCATGAAGAACTGGTCAGATGCAGGGGAGGATGTGCCGAGAAGAAATCTCACAAAGAAATTGTGTTTGATGATTTGGAAGCAAATTCTCTGACTCACAAATGGTGATGATATAAGAAGCTTCTTGGAAGAAGTGTAATAAAAATAGCCAGCATTTCTCTAGCACCATAAAGTTTACAAAGCACTTTACCTGTCCAGAGCTAAGTAGTATAGAGACTGGAGTGTTAGACCTGGAATCAGGAAGTTCTTGCTAGTTCTATCTGCCTCAGTTTTTCTCATTTATAAAATAAAAATAAAAATAGTGTTAGTATCTACTTTTCACAGTTGTGAGGATCAAATGAGATAGAGAGTAGGTCATAGGAATTGTATAGACTGAAGAGTCAGGAAATTAGAATATTTGTGAGAGGGGCAGCTAGGTGGCAGCTAGGTGACTCAGTGGTTAGAGCACCAGTCCTGAAGTCAGGAGGACCTGAGTTCAAATCTGGTCTCAGACATTTAACATTCTCTAGCTGTGTGACCCTGGGCAAGTCACTTAATTCCAACTGCCTCAGCAAAAAAAAAAAAAAAAAAAAAAAAAAAATTATATATATACATATATTTGTGAGAATATCAAATTATTTGTAAAACTTGTAAGGTCAATATAAATGCTAGCTTTTGTTTATTTAATTGCTATATACCATCTCATTTTAGTCCCACAAGCAATTGTATGAGGTAGTTGCTATTATTATTTCCATTTCACAGATGAAGAAGCTGAGGACTCAAAAGACTAAGTAACCTGCCCAGGATTTTCCTGCCTCCAAGTCCAGTGCTTTATCCAATATGCATCTGATTGTCTCTATAAGGGATATGTGGTGGGCCAGATTGGGGAGAATGTTTGGATAGGGGAAAAATAAATGAAGAGTAGGTTAGCTCATTCAATATGAAGCTTACATGGGGATTCTCAACCGCTTACTCTTGAAAGAAAAAAAATAGAAACCATGTGATTGACAAAATTATAGCATGGCTGTTTTTAGCATCACTCCTTTACCCCCATCAACCTCAAGAGAAGAACGCAATAAATCTATACTAATAAATGGCATCAACAAGGAAAGAAAAAGAAATGTCTCTACTCAAGGAAAAACCTTCCGAAAAAACAATGTTGTGCTGAACTACCTAAATTTCTCATTTATCATCTTCATCCCTAGTGTGTTCCCCAGTGCAAACAACCTAGTGGACTCAAGCTTCAAATTTCTCTGTAGAGACCTCCTCTACTAATTGTATTCATGGAATTAACTCAGTCCAAATCTTAGCCCTTCCCCATCCCAAGAGAGGTAGAGAAAACTTTGACCTTACCTGGACAAGCAATGGAAAAGGAGGGACAACTGTGAGATGGGAGAAAAGATGTGGCAATGGAGAGCCAGCTAGAGAGGGAAAGGCTTTTTTAACTAAGAAAAAGGGACCCATAAACCTAACTGTAGTTGGTCCTCCCTTGGTGAAGCTTCCATAGATCAAGAAACAGCTGGGCCTCCATACTCTTTAATTTACATTAAATTAAAATTTAATTTATATACTCCTTATGGAGTTTAAAGCTATCCAACTTTTGAAGAAAACTTTAGTACAATGGCAAAGAAAAGAGAGGAGACAAAAAGTCAGAAGGGATATCTAACATAAACTATGAGACCTAGAATAAAAAGGCTAAAAAAACACAAAAAAAGGCCGAAAGAAAAAAGTTTGGCTAAAAGCGTAATTCCTAAGTAAATAAACTAACAATGAAATTGATTTTTTCTTTTGCTTTTCAATGCCTTTATTTTTTTAATTTGTTTAGTATTTTGTTTTTCCCCAGTTACATGTAAAAACAGCTTTTACTATTCATTATTATGTTCGTATAAGGAGATTTGGGGGTTCATGAACACTGAAATTTAATGTTTATACAAAATAGCAAAATCAGCGTTATGATATACCTACAAATGGCTGAAATGGAACAGAAGAGTAGGTCACAGGAATTGTGTAGACTGAAGAACCAGGAAGTTAAAATATTTGTGAGAATATCAATAGGCATTTTGAAGTCACAAGATGTGAATTAATATGAGATGATTTGTAAAGTTCTTAGCACTTATCACATAGTAGGTGCTTAATAAATGGTTATAAGTGTCTCCCCAAATCCTTTCTTCTTAAGGCCCTAATAAAGGTCTACTTCTTGATTACATTCTCCCTTCCCTCTGCTAATTAGTGGACACGGACAATAGGATACATTTTCTTTCCAATTTATTTTTTTTGTGGCACCCTGACATAACATTGTTGAGAGCCTAGGAATGATTGAATGAGAAGTCCTAAGGACAGAAATCACAGCTCAGGAAAGGACACGGTCTTCTCTCTAAAAGCTACAAATCAGGGTGTTTGGGTTAGGGACAAGAGTGGGGGAGAATTTTTTTTTGTGTGTGTGTGTGTGTGTCATAGATAAGTTTAGAAGGATTGTGTATGTGTGTGTGTGTGTGTGCGCGTGTTATTATTAACATGATTCTTCCCAGTTCCTGAATTGGAAGGAAAAAAATTTAGTCAAGAAACAGACTCTTCTTAGGGTCCTAAGAAAAAAAGATTTGGCTGAGATAAATTACTCAGTGGTTAGAATACTAGACTTGGAGTCAGGAAGATCTGAGTTCAAATTCAACTTCAAACATTTGCTAGCTATGTGACTCTGGGCAAATCACTGAACCACTGTTTGCCTCAATTATTCATCTGTAATATGGGAACACACTGGAGAAGGAAATGGCAAACCACTCCAGTAAATTTGTCAAGAAAACCTCATGGACAAAAGTCCATAGAGTAATGTACACTTAAACACAACTGAACAATAATAAATATTTGTTATTTTCCCTTTCTTCAAAATTCCATAGTATGGAGGCAAGAGTGGAGGGGCAGAGGAAGACTGTGAGCAAGGTATTAAACTCATTGAAAGTTACTGAGCTCTTTGTATCATATACTTTAAGTATATACAATATACCCCCCCAAAAAAAAACCAAACGCCAAAATTATTTTAAAATGGATACAATCCTGTCTTGGTTGCTGCTAGATAAAAGCTACCCAGAGCTGGATTGGGTGAAAAATTTGGTTAATGTGAACCCCAAAATAGAAGAGGTTACTGAGTGATGAAAATAGATGAAAAGTCAAGTCTAGAATTGGCAGTGAGGGAAAAGGAGCAGTTCAGTTCCCCATGAATAGTTAATCTAGGGGTATGAGAGCAAGTACAGCCAGAGCTGGAAAAGGCTGTCAGGGATGCAATGTGATCAGGAGGCAGCCAGTTATCAAAGAGTACCAAAATATGGGAAGTGTAAGAGAAAATTGTTTTGAGGCAAGAAGACATGCTAAAGAATTAAGTGGATGTTCTAAAGAGTCAAAAGGAAGGGCCAGGAAGAACTAGATAATGAAATATTGAGAAATAAGATTTGACTGGATGGAAATAAGAATAAGTGGGGATTGGGGACTGAGTTTATTCTTCAAGATTCAGTATCACCTTGATTTCAGAGAAACCTGGAAATACTTATATAAATTGATTCAAAATGAAGTGAGCAGAACCAGGAGAATATTGTACACAGAAACAACAATATTGTAGGATGAAAAACTGAATGATTTAACTATTTTCAGCAATACATTAATCTAAAACAATCCCGAAGGACTCATAATGAAGCATACTATCTACCTCCAGAGAAGTATGCATTCTCTCTCTCCCTTTCTCCCTCTCTCCCTCCCCCACCTCTTTCCCTCTCTTCTCTCTTTCTGTTTCTGTGTGTATTTGTGTTCCTCTGTCTCTATGTGTGTGTCTGTTTCTATCTCTTTCTCTCCCCCTTCTTCTTTCCTTCATTTTCTCTCTTCCTATCTTTTCCCTATTTTTGTATAAATGATTAATATAAAATGTTTTACATTATTGAATATGTATAAACT
This sequence comes from Myrmecobius fasciatus, assembly GCA_023553655.1. Lineage (NCBI taxonomy): Eukaryota > Metazoa > Chordata > Mammalia > Dasyuromorphia > Myrmecobiidae > Myrmecobius > Myrmecobius fasciatus. The sequence continues at coordinate 53,403 of JAJPUD010007313.1, forward strand.
ACATCGGATTGCTTACCATCTCAGGAAGGGGGAATAAATAGAGGAAGAGAGAGAAAATTTGGAACTCGAAACATTTTTAATGTTAAAAAAACATGTGTGTGTGTGTATATATATATAGATATATCCGTATATGTGTGTATGGATGTGTGTGGATCAGAAAAAAATAGTATCACTGGCAAGAAAAAGAAGAAGAGAAAGAAGACTAATCATGGAGAAAGGAGTCCAGGCATAATATCAACAGATGAAAAGATGTCTAGTAATGAAGGCTGATGTTCAAAAAGGTTGAAAAAGGTCCCTCAAGATCACAAGCAATGCTGTTATGTCTTATGAAGCCATTGGTCCCATTCATGATAGATATGAGTTTTAAGGATATTAAGTTTTAAGGATCATCTCCTAATCAACAGGTGGGAAGTAGCAATCCCAAGTCTTTGCTTCCCAGTAGATGCAAATAGGGCAAATAACATGATAATTTACTTAGAGAATGCCAGAAAATCAACAAATTGACTAATTGAATAAATTAATAGCTTCAGCAAGATAAAGTATATAAAATAAATATACAAAAATCATCTACATTTCTATATTACAATAAGAAAATACAGAAGGAAATTATAGAAAGAAAATTCCCATTCAAATTAACAGATGCTTGGAGCAAGTTCCCTAGGGAAATAAAGAGAGAAACCATATGAAAGAAGAGGGTATAGCACATCCACTTATCAAGTTATGTTTAGAAAGTAATAATCATCAAAACTATTTGGTACTAATTAAAAAATAGAAAAGTAAATTAGTGGAGCAGACTAGATAATCAAGAATCACAGTGTTCAGTAGAACTACTAAGACAAACTATTTGTTGAAGGGCTTCCTATTAAATGAGAACAGCTGGAAAAACTAGGAAGCAATGTGGGCAGAAAGTAGGTTTAGATCACCATTTATAGCATATTCCACAATAAGTTTTAAGTGTATTCATGGCCTAAATATAAAAAAAGGCTATATTGGAAAAACTTAGAGAGGAATGGAAGGAGATACTTTTCATAGCTTTAGTTAATTGAATCGTTCTTAACCAAAAAGGAATTGAGATGATCATAAAGGATTTTATGGACAATTTCAATTATATAAAATTGAACATAATTAGTGAAGCTAGTATAAGAAGGAAAACTGCCAAAGGAGAAGGGGAAGATTTTTTTTAAATAAAAGTTAAATATAAGGGAATTAATACATATATAAGCTCTAGAGACATGCCACAATTAAGTGGTCAAAAATACGAACAGTTTACCAAAAAAATGAATTAAAAACTATCAAAATTATATGAAAAATTAATCCAAATCAATAATAAGAGAAATATTGGGTTTTTTTTTAAAAAAATTCTGAGTTTTCACTTTGTCCCCTGACAATTATTAAACATTAAAAAATATAGAGATATATAAGATACAAGAGATATATAATCAGTGCTGGGAGGAGCAAAAGGAAAATAGGTATCTTCATGGGTGGTAGCTAGGTGACCTAATGAATAGATTGCTGGATTTTCAATTGTGACCTTAGACACTTATTAGCGATTTGTTCCTGGACAAATCAGTTAATCTCTTGCAACCTCAATTGCCTTATCTGCCAAATGGAGATGATATCATCTACCTCCCATGGTGATTGTGAAGATCAAACAAGACAATACTTGCAAAGCATTATATAAACCTTAAAGCACCATATAAAGCAAACTAAAGATGGAATATGCTGCACATACTGTTGTATTCAGTGGCTATCTGTTGGTTTTAACTGTTTTTCTTTAAATTAAAGAGAATTACATATTAAGAAACACAGAAGGCATCAATAAAATGTTTAAAAGAAAATAAAGATCCTATATTACCAAACATTCATATCAATATTTTTCTTTGTGATAAAAAATAAACAAATTGCTTATCGATTGGGGAATTATGTATACGTACCCACACACACAAACACATGCATACAATCATTTCAAAGAAAACCCATCAATACCAACAGATACAGCCATTGAATATATATATATATATTCATATATATGTAATGCATATTTATGTATATAATGTACACACACACATATATACAATATCATGAGTATAGCACACATAATAAAACATTCCAACTTTATGCCATCCCAGATCAGCTCATTTCTCTTTTTCCTGAATCATGCATCCTTCCATATGAACATTCTGTCTTTCCTCTCTAAGGAAAACTGAATTCATTTCAAGATTTCCTTTTTCTTTCCATATAGTGTATATGCATGTGTGTGTGTGTGTGTGTGTGTGTGTATACAGGTAATGTGCCTAGATCACTGAAAGATTAAAAGATTTATCTTGTTCACATGGTTTTCATGCATGAAAGACTAGTCTACAACCTAGTTCTTCTCAACTCCTAAGGTAGCTCTGACTACTGTACTGTACTGCCTACTATCCTAATTTAGGATTCAGGAGAAAAAATGGACCAGGTTTGATTATTCAGACGCTATTTCTACAGAGCTTAAGATCTTCAACAGAAGTTGACCAAAACAACAACAACAACAAAAAATACCTTCCCCAAAGCAAAACAAAACCTAAAGAGCATTTGCTCTTTGGGCAACTTTATCAAAAGATTTGATATTTTGGAGACTTGTTAGCTTTGGAGACAATTCTATCATAAGGTTTATGAAATCAGGGTAATACACCATTGGTTCAAATTGGATTTAAAATTTACTGGTAGATTCCAGGACTATGTTTGGATCTTCACTGCCACAGATAAGTTAATTCAACTCACAGGTCTGTAAGCTTCCACTCTTGCCTTCTTCTCATTTAATTTAAGCTATTTGCTTTTTGCTCAGCATTGAGGTCACTTCCTGTGACTGGATAATAGACAGAATGTGGAGGGGAATATAATGTTCTCTTAGATGTTGATGACTAATGCCAGCACCTGGCACCCAAGGTTTCTTTTGCTGCATTGTTATATGATGGTGTTGTTCTTCCTCTTGCAGCTTCAAGAGATTTTGTTGGACCAGTGCCCAGGCTTTCAGCTGGAGCTTATAGTGATGCTCACTGTACCCTTTAGAATCAATGTGATTCTAAAAGGGTCTCCAAAATGAGTTTCCAAATTACCAGCACAGTGACAAAAGCAGTGAACTTGCTTTGCAACCTTCCCTCTGTTCAGAATGGGGAAGGAACAAAACAAAGTGTTACATGGTCCTAAAGAGACAATCCTTTGCAAAAGGAAATCCTGGCAAGAATTTGTTTTTCCATGGGGAGGAAAGACAAAATGTTCATAATGAAAGGATGCATGATTCAAGCACAGAGAAAATAAGCTGGCTTGAGAGTGAGGCAAAGTTGGGGTGTTATACTACATGTGCTATACTAATGCGATTGAGCTTAAATATGATACAAAGATTTTTGCATGTTTATCAAAGGAGAAAGAGGAAGCATTGGCTAATGTTTGGAGACTCAACCTTAGAGTAAGGAAGACTTAAAATAACCTTATGAAGTGGGAGATAGTATTATCATTCCCATTTCTTGGATTAGGAAATTGACACTCAGAAAGACGTAAACAATTTGCCAATGACAATGTACTTCAGGAAATCAGAATATCATTTTCTATATTGAAAGAATACCAATCTGGAATGATGAACCCTAGACTTGGTTCCCCCTCTGCCAGATTTATCATTTCCTCTTTGGGATGTTATGCATCACTTGCCCGATCACTTGCCAGATATTAAAAGTATATCTATGATGACCTGAATACTTGGTCTCCTCATGCTTGATAGAGGTTCAAGTTTCTGTAGACCCATTGATCTTTGATCCTAATTTTGATTTTATAGATAGCCTAGGCTGAATGGTGCTATTTTTCATCACTACAGGGCTAGTCTTTGTAAATGATCTCTCATCTCTCTTCTTTTCCTTGGAAACTTCTCTTTTCTCCTTTTCTATGTGCCTCAAGCCTATGATTTTATGAGGATAGGCTTTTTACCTCCTTTCAGTGTGACTCCCTCTTCCAACTAATGTAATTAAGAAGGGCAACACTAACATGTAGGAAGATACCATCTGCCTGCTATACAACTCTATGTTGAGTTAATGACAATGAATTTACACCGAAAAAGAATACCAGGATGGTTAGAAATGAAATGACAAAACAACACATATCTTCTCTTTTTTAACCCCCTCCCCCAAGAGTTTTTTAAAGTCTGGGAGAATGAAAAGATTTAACTTATTTCTATACCTCCACATCAAGATGTATCCATTTTTTATTGATCAAAGTTCAGGAATGAAAGAATTTTCCATTCATACAAACATTTACAATGTAAACTTAGAAATACTAGGCTGAGTTCTATCTTCTTGCATATGTGCATGTACACAGGTTGGGTGGAGAAGTGGAAAGAGTTAACTCATATAAAATGAAATGGATGAATTAGATGAAAAATAATAACCTCCAACCTCTGATCCCACCTTTGAGCCTACAGTTTTAAACATCCAAAATCTAAGAATTCAAAAGAATCTTTGAAGTTATTGTTTGTTGCTTTGGTTGTTGTTCAGTCATTTCACCATGTCTGACTCTTTGGGGTTTTCTTGGCAAAGGTACTGGAGTGGTTTGCCACTTCCTTCTCCAGTTCATTTTATAGATGAGGAAACTGAAGCAAACATGATTAAATGACTTTCCCTATGTCATACAACTAGTAAGTCTCTAAGGCCAGATTTGAACTCAGGAAGGCGAGTCCTCCTGAATCCACATGCAGCACTCTATCACAATTATATGTTGAATTAATGACTCTCTATCCACTGTTCCCCCCTTCTATTCTCACCTCTAAATAAAATAGTTATCTACAATTTTGTATGTATAATGTATAATGCAGCAAGCCAGTGTGTACAGGAAGTACATATTCCAATAGCAAGATAGCCAAGTGGTGACTGAACCAAGTAGCTAATGACTCTCAAGAGGAAACTGTCCTCAAGGGATTAGGAGAAGAAAGTTTATTCTCTTTATTTCTCCTCCCTTCCTCTCCCCTCACCCTACTGACCAGGTGACATAATTAATATTCAAAAAGTCCAAAAAAATTCTAAATTGGTGGACCTAGTAGCAGGGGTTGATGGTATCATCTATGTAAAGACCTAGGAGAAACTCTGAGGGTGGACCAGACACAAGGAGGGCACTCTGAGGGCATTAATCCTCAGAACCCGACTACATCTAATGGGAACTTTATGAGGATTCCCCAAAGGGAGAAACCTACTTCTAGTCATCAGGAACTGTGAGATTACCCTTTAGAAACATATGTTTTCTAAATTTGAGACTATTGTCCTTGGGGACTTTTCATGTACAAGGCAAAATTGCCTTGTTTGGGGGAGTAAGTTTCTGTAACAAGTCCTTGCTATACTTGTTTAATAAATACACTTTCTAAATGCTAATTAATTCTGGCTGCTAATCAGTGGAAAGCATGCCTATGGGGAACTAATGAGCAATGGCAAAACATATCCCAGTGATCCTCTGGTTTGCTCCTAGTGCCCTAAGAAATTAGCGTACACCTTTAGATTTCCCATCCTACAAGTTTGTATTGTAGGTATTACAAATATATATATAGCATCCCTAGCAAGTGGTCACCCAGCATCTATTCAAGTACTACAGTGATAGTAAATATACATCCTCTCTAGGCTCATTTCATTTAAGAACAGCATTCCATTTCCCAACTACCCCCATCATTATCACCAAGAATTTCATTATCCTGCAAGATCACAACAGCCCAACTACTCACATCAGTATTAAATATCTACTCCTGGGACTCCTCTTAGTGAAGGGGAGAATTGGGAATTCCTCTGACAACCTCCATTTAATGAGAGCACCCAGGTCAATCACCTCTTTATTTCCTAGCTAGCTCTACTCTTTTGGATGCTCATTATGCTCCATGTCAAATACTGTCCCTACTCCACCACCAAACCTCAACTACTTTTCATCTTCCCTTTGTATATTTTCTTCCCCCATCAGATTGTAAATTCCTTGAGGGCAGTAACTGACTTTCTTTTTCATATTTTTATCTTCAATTCTCAGCTAGTGCCTAGCACATAGTAGGCACTTAAATGTTTATGAACTATTTCTTAGGAAGTTCTTTATATTATTAGTATAAAGCAGAGGCAGATGGTAATCAAATCCAAATCTTTCTGGTTCCCAGTCCATCCCTTCTACTGAATCATTCATAGTATAACCATTCAGCCTAGGTTATCTATAGAATCAAAATTGAGATTGTGTATAATACAACCTACCCTTGTAGGTTTGAATTCCAAAAATCAACCACTGTATTCTTCTCTAGATTATTGAGGTAATTCAGAGGATCAGGGAAATTGCAAGTCCAGCATCTATCCCTTATTCCTACTAAGTGACAGGTTTGAAAATAGATACTTAATGCAGGGCTAATGTTGCAAAAATCTTCAGTAGAAGGTTGGGTATGGCAGAAGGAAGGCTTATGGAGGAAGCTTTATCGTATAGTCAACTTCTCTTCGATTTACAATCTTACAGGGCTGCCTAGAACACTAACAGACTTAAATGCCTTGTCCGGGGATAACATAATCAGTACAAAGCAGAGGCAGATGGGAATTGAATTCATCTTTCTGACTCCATATAGGTATTTAATACACTCATTGATTGATTAGTATTGTTAACAATCATGTCTACAACACTATGTTATTTAAAGGTTACCCAAAGAGTTTGATCTTGATATATTAGAAAGCTCCATAGTACTTATTCATAGATCACATAATTAATGAATCTCAAAGTTAGAAATGATGTCATAAACCACAGCTAATCCAGTTCATTTCTAGAATCACCACTTCAGATGATACAGTAAAAGAACATAAGGGAAAACACCTTCTGGTTCTATCATATGGATCACTGATATTCAAATCTTTTACCTCCATTGTTTTTAGCTAATATTCTATAAATCAGGATTTATATGTCTCATGGGAGTAAGCTGGGGAATAGAAGAGGAAAATTAAAGTGATTAGTTTTGAAGTTTATTTGATTTTTGACTCTGAAGGGCTTTGCTTTCCCAGGTCCATGCAAGCATGTTTTGGGTCTTCAATTATGTAAATCATGCTCTGAGCCCCATTGGTGCAATGTTCTCAATTTACAGATAATGAAAATCACAAATCCATTAGCAAAATAATTTAATTAAGATAGAAAAACAAGGAAGAAGTAATTCCATGATAGAGACATTTTCAGGCTTCCATTCACAAACCTTTATAGGCTCCAGATTATAATCCAATTCATCTCTTAATCCATTCTTATCCCTCTTGCTTTTAGGGGGAAACAGTCTATTCAGAATATCTGGCCCAGTGATTAAAAGCTTAGGTTCCAGTGCTGTCTGAAGCCTCTTAAGACTGACTGAAGATCAGTGAAGTCTCTCAAGGAAAGCTGGCAATTTGAGAAAACCATGTTTTAACTAAATTCTGAGATTGTTAGGATTGTGTTACCAGGCCTAGATTGAAGAATTCCATAGTTTTTTAAAAAAAATGTCTTTTAGCCCCTATTTTTTCCTCTTTTATTTATTTATATATTTTTTAAAGTTCGGGGGGTTTTTTGTTATACATGTTTATTAACTTTTAAAATACACATTTTTTAAAATTTTTTTTCTTTATTAAAGCTTTTATTTGCAAAACATATGTATGGGTAATTCTTCAATACTAACCCTTACAAAGCTTTCCGTTACAAATTTTTCCCCTCTAGTACCCACCCCTCCCCTAGATGGCAGGAAGTCCACTACATGATAATTATGTTAAAATACTTGACAAATTGAATATATGTATACATATTTCCACACTTATCTTGCTGTGCAAGAAAAATCGTGTCTACAAGAAAAAAAATCTGAGAAAGGAAACCCAATGCAAGCAAACATCAATAGAGAGCATGAAAATGTTATGTTGTGGTCCACATAAAATACACATTTCTTTATGGATCATGTTGGGGGAGAAAACTTAGAACAAAAGGGAAAAACCATAGGAGAGAAAAAATAACAGCAAAAGAAGTGAATATAACATGTGTTGATTTACATTCAATCTCCATATTTCTTTTTCTGGAAGCAGATGGTATTTTCTATCCAAAGTTTATTGAGATTGCCTTGAATTACTGAACCACTAAGAAGAATCAAGTCTTTCATAGTTGATCATTATACAATCTTGCTGTTACTGTGTACAATGTATTCCTGGTTCTTCTTGTTTCACTTCATCCCCTATTTTGACTTTGCTTCTGCACTTTCAACTACCTCAGGCAGCCCTATTGTCCAGGCATCCCTGGACCCTGATTTTCCTCCATAATATCATAGTTAATAACAATATCATAATTGATAATTATAATAACCTGTGGACCTGCACCCATTACTCCTTGAAATAAGAAATAATTGAAATATTTTGGTTATTGAACAGGGATAAGGAGAGGAGAAAAGCCTGACTTTCCTCCATTTAGTTCCTGCCAGGGCAGGAATGCTCCAAATAAGTCATAGCATTGCAGGACACTACTTATTATAGGCATAGGGCAGGACCCTGGGGATTCCTTGTTTGAATCTCAGAAAGGGAAACGCATCTTTCTGCACTTAATGGGCGTCAGTATCCCTTTCAAACTGACTTCCTCCTGACAGAACTTCAAATGTTGATAGAAAGTGACTCATCCTAGAAATGGAGCCGAGAGGGCACACATCACTGTGTTCATGACCTAATTGTATATAAGCAGGGCTCCTGGAGTTTAACCCTTGGTCTTCCTTCCTGTCCCTCTCTTCTGCTCACCACCAAGAGAACAGGGGTCTGATGGGTCTGCTGCCTCTTTTTCTTCTCTTGTCCTTGAGTTGTTATGGAAGCAAGAATTAGGTGCCACTGCTCTTCCACTTCCTCCTGGTGACCCCAGAGCACCTTCTCAGCTGAGAGTGCTGGCTGGGCTGTACTCCTGTACTAGGACTGCCCTGGCTGGTGGAGACCTGGCTTTACAGCTTTCCCTTCCCCTTTTATTTCTCCCTCTCTTTTTAGGCTGGAATGCAGTCAGGAAATGCCCAACTAGGCCTAGGAGAGGTAATCCAGCATCCTCTTCTTTATAGGAATAATTACAAGCCTTGCATTTCTAGGATGGTAAACACTGAACAAAGATTCCACTTATTTTAGAGACATCACTATTGATTTTTGCTGTTGCTGTTGTTTGGCTTTCCAGTTATATCCCACTCTTTGTGACCCTATTTATGGATCTCTTGGCAAAGATACTGCAGTAGTTTGCCATTTCCTTCCCCAGTTCATTTTACAAATGAGGAACTGAGGCAAACAGGGTTAAGGACTTGGCCAAAGTAACACAACTAGTAAGCTAAACTAATGATTATCCTTATGCCCCATTTGGTTATTTGTTCAATTTATCTTAATTGGTATATTATTAGCAATCTAAGAATTCCCCTATGATCTCTCTTCTGATAGTTCCCATTAAATACTTCTCTCTTTAATTTAGAGTTCCTAACATTTTTTTTTTTTTTTGGTAGGCCATGGGAGCCCTTTGGGAGTTCCTTCTCAAGACATTTGTTGCCTATGTTTATAATCAAAGGAAACTATAAATTTCAGTTATAAGTTAGTGAAAAATAAAAATGTGACTTTCTTCATATCCAAATTCATAGACCCACTGAAATATACATATAGACCCTCACCTATGCATAGGTTACTGCAGACCTCTAGATTAAGAACCTCTACTTGGAAGCACAACTAAGTAATCATTTTGTAGGTACAGTATTGCTAACTCAAGAAAGTGATTGCTGACCGAGAAGATTAAGGCCAGAATTTCCCACTAGTCATTTCAATATATTTTGGGGTACAGCAGATACAATAATAAATAGAAATTAAAGACTCCCTCCTCTCAGTCCTAAATCTGTTTAACATGCCTTCTTTTGCAGTTTTCAACTTTTCTTTCTAATTTTTCCATCCTGTTTAATTTTTTATGACCCCATTTGGGGTTTTCTTAGCAAAGATAGTTGGAGTAGTTTGTCATTTCCTTCTCTTTCATTTTATAGATGAGGAAACTGAGGCAAACAGGGTTAAGTGACTTGCCCAGAGTCACACAGCTAGTAAATATCAGAGATCAAATTTGAATTGAGGAAGATGTCTTTCTGATTCTAGGCCCAGCATTCCATCCACTTTGCTAAGTTCTGCAGTCATATGTATAACCTTTCTTACAAAGAATAACTATCCCTAGCCTTCCAGCATTATAAGAAACAAAATCCTGGGAACTTTATTTCTTCATCATACCCTTTACCTCTTTATGTGATATATTAAAGAGTGAGGATTTAATTAAGATTAAGATAAAATTAAGATTATCTAAAAATAAATGAGCACCAATGGCTTAGTTTAGTTACCTGTAGGAATTTTGTTTCTGTGCCCTATGTTGATTTCTTTTTAAAAATAAATAGGTTCAGAAAAGTTATTTGTGAAATTTCTTCTTTCCATCCCCATCTCCTTTACCCAAAGTGAACTTTTGATATTATGTAGCTCCCCTCTCCAGGATCAAGACCCCCTGCTATGAAGAGCATGGAGTATGAAGGTTCCCTTTCACTCACAGAAGTCAGAGACAGATGTTCAGTGCCAGTCTGCCAAATTAAACAATGAGTCATGCATCCTGGTAGCTAGCATAGGCACTCTCTCTGAACTCAGGCTTACTTAGTGACTCTATGCTTCCAAAACATTGTAGCATGCTTGTCTGGGATTTCCCAGGCTATGGAAACAGTGTTGTGGTTACTGCTCTTGCCTCATTCCTGAATTTAGAGCTACAATGTAATTCTCCTTTCCCCCACTCTGTAGGGACACACATAAGCTCACCCAGCCAAGTTATGTCCCCTAGGCTGGAGACCTGAGAATTTAAAGAAAGCTGAGAATCAGACATAAGAGAGTAACAGGAAGCAAATGGTACAACAAAAATATAATAAGCAATGGAAGTTGAATGTGGATGAAAGCATAGTATTTTCATTTTTTTCCCTGTTGTTACTGTTTTTTTTTCCTTTCTTGTGTTTTTTTTCCTTTTTGATCTCTTTTCTTGCACAGCTTAATGAATATAGAAATATGTTTAGAAGAATTGCACATATTTAATCTATATCAGATTGCTTGCTGTTCAGGAAAAGGATGAAGGGGAGAAAAGGATCAAAATTTGGAAAACAAGGTTTTGCAAAGGTGAATATTGAAAACTATCTTTGCATATGTTTGGAAAAATAAAACTATTAAAAATGAAAAATATATAGTAAGAATCTATTATATGCATGGATGAGGTATAAAGTGGGGAAAATAAGGGGAGTATCTGGGTTGAGAAACAGCTAGATGGCTCAGTGGATAGAGGGCTGGGATGGAGTCAGGAAGACCTGAGTTTCAAATACAATCTCAGCTGCCTGCTAGCTGTGTGACCTTGGGCCAGAAACTTAATCCCCTGGAGAAGGAAATGATAAACTATTATGGTATCTTTACCAAAAATACACTCCATTGGGTTCACAGGGTCACAAAGAGTAGGACATGACTGAACAACAGACAAGAATTGGGTTTGAATCCCCTCTCTGATGTTTACTACCTGTGTGAATCTGGATAAACTATCTGGTTAACTTCCCTGGGCTTCAATTTATTCATCTATAAAATTCCAAGTGTTAGACTAGAAAACCTCTAAGATCCCTCCAAGATCTAGATATAGAAGGCATTACACTAGGTACTGAGAATGATGTTGTTATTGGACCTGTGATTTCATCAAACCCAGTGAAGAATTTCACTACCAAAACAGACTGGCACCTTCTCTGAAGCTTCCAAAGACAGAGAATTACTGGGGCTGTGTGACCCTGGGTAAGTCACTTAACCCCAAATGCCTCAGCAAGAGAGACAGAGACAGAGAGAGAGACAGAGACAGAGAGAGACATCGAGAGAGGAGAGAAGAGAGAGAGAGAGAGAGAGAGAGAGAGAGAAGAGAGAGAGAAAGAGGAGAGAGAGAGAGAGAGAGAGAGAGAGAGA